>JASKGM010039410.1:0-20490 GCA_034509205.1 Ceratonia siliqua
AACAGAAATTACGAAGGATGAATCCAGAATGGTCGCTAAAAATTAAGGAAGAGGTGATGAAACAAATAGAGGCCCGTATCCCAATACCCAGAATGGGTATCCAATATAGTCCCTGTTCCTAAGAAAGATAGGAGGGTAAGAATGTATGTAGACTACAGGAAGTTAAATGATGCCAGTCCAAAAGATGACTTTCCTTTACCACATATCGATGTATTGGTAGACAATACGGCAGTTAATCATCGATATTCCTTTATGGATAGGTATTCTGGGTATAACCAAATTCCCATGAATGAAGCTAATAAAGAGAAAACCACTTTCGTTACACAGTGAGGAACATTCTGTTATCGGGTAATGCCATTTGGCCTTAAAAACGCATGAGCCACTTATCAGAGAGCAATGGTTACCTTATTCCATGACATGATGCACAAAGAAATTGAGGTATATGTGGATGACATGGTAGCAAAGTCCAAGGGAAACGAAAGTCATGTGGCAGTCTTAAGGAAAGTGTTTGAAAGAATACGCAGGTATAAACTCCGGTTGAATCCCAACAAATGTACATTGGGGCATCCTCTAGAAAATTATTAGGCTTCATTGTAAGTCAAAAGGGGATTGAGCTTGACCCGGATAAAATCAAAGCTATTCAAGACATGCCGTCCCCTCGTACTAAAAGGAAGTGAGGAGTTTCCTAGGAAGGCTCAACTATATAGCTCGTTTCATTGCTAATCTAACGCGAGCGTGCAAGCCAATGTTTAAATTATTGAAGAAAAATAATACCAGGAATGTTTTTTTTAACTTAGGATTCCTGGGCCTTTTTTAAGTAAATTAAATTTTGAGATCAAAGAAATTGATACTACATAAATGGACTTTACGGGTATTTGTTGAAGTTCCACATAATTAAAGTCTTTAGGGGATTTAAATGAATTTTCAAACCATCTTATTTAAATTTTGGATCAAATTAAAATTTTTTTTTTGATTGGGTCTAAGGCCTAGAATTTTATGAAGGATAAAGGTTTCAACTTAGGTTTAAAGGATTCCCAGGAAAGAAAAGTCTTTGTGCAATATTCTCATTTGGGTAAAAAAGAAGGGTTCCAAGGGCTTTAGTAAGAAAATAGTCTTGCTAAATTAATATTTTTTTGGTGAGTTTTAAGATAAGGAAAAAAGAAAGAAGGAAAAGAAAGCCCAATACTCATTTGAAAATCAGATTACTTTTCAAATTTTTATTTTGAACTCAACACTTTTTTTGAACATTACACCAATACTTTTAGAAATAACATTGCAGCCTAACATTTTTATGGAATTTGTCCTTATCCCAACATTTATATAAATTTCATTTCGGCCAATATTTTTGGAAATCAAAATTGGATCTAAATCAACATCCTTTTCATATATTATATGGAGAATTGTTCTCCTATAATAGTTAGGTTATACGTGGAAATTTATTTTCCCTCTAAACTTAATTCTTCATAAACAATATGTGAAAAATTATTTTCTCATATTGTCTTGAGTTTTATATAAAAATTTATTCTTCTATATTATCTCATTTCGTCCCTAGGCTTTGGGTAGAGGGTCATTCTCTCACACTGACCTAGCCACTTAGATTTTGGGTAAGGATTTATTCTCCCACATAATCTTATCAAATCAATATACTATCTACCTTAGAGTTGGAATCATATGTCCACCTTAGATATCTTAATCATATCGAACTACGTGGACCTTGATCCCCGTTGGGGTACGTAGGCTCTTATGCAGTAAGTCAGGTCCAGTTTTTCATTTTTCATCCTTTTTCTTTATTGCAATAATAAAATGGGTAATCAAAATAATTATAATATAATAAAATTAAAGTACAGACAATTAGGGGTAACCGTCCTTAAGGATGGACGCTGTGAGGTGCCTAACACCTTCCTCACACGTAATTCGACTCCCGAACCTTTCCTCTAGTTCCGAAAGCCAATTTTTGGTTTTTTTAGAGGATCTCAATTATCCTCCTAATTAATTGGTGGCAACTCCATTTTTTTAAAAATCTCTATATTTCGGCCATCCGTCACGTTGTGACAGTGTGTTTGGAAGTTGAGTTCTTTTTGTCATTCTTATGTATCATTTCCCTCTTCATGGTGCGTTTGAAAGACTATTGTATCATGAGTTTAAATTTGTAATAACAAAATTCTTTTAATTTTGACAACTGATATATTGTCATTTTCCTCAACAGATTATGTATATATTTGGTGTTAAATCTGGCTTCCATTGTGCTTAATTAATTAAATCTGCACTTTGTGGTGTTATATTTGTCAAGAACCATTTCTTCTCAAAAGTGTTAGAAAGATATCATGAATAATTTTAATTTAATCTCTCTAACATGTCCTTTAACCAAAAGAATAGCCTTAGACTAGAAACCGTTAGCAAAATACAGACCTCTATACTTTGTGCTGAAATTTTATTTTAATTATCAAAATATATAGTGGCAGCAATTATTAAACTTCTGACTGCTTGATTAAAGAGACTTTGATACAATATCAGTTTCCATTTCAATTTAAAAGCTCATACAATTAGGAGAAAGCCTTTGAATAACTTTATATTAATCTCTTTGAAATATATTTCTCTACTTTTTTCCCTAATTTAACTCTCCATGGTGTGTTATTTTTTCCAGATATTCTTCCTGAGCTACTATTGTTGTGATGGATGCAATACTAAGTTCTTCTTGGACACTTTGTAAAAAACCATAAGGGATAACTTTCAAATGAGAAAATTTTGAATTTGGCCTTAAAAATTATAATTCTTTCGTTGAAAAAATACATAAATTTGTGCTCTAAGAAACACTGTGTAGTTAGGAATAACAATGGATGAATATATGATATTTTTTTCAAAAACTGTATCGAAATTTTAAAAATTGTTACATATATAATATAAATACCCAAAATGTCCCATATAAACTTGATTTATAAAAATTATATTAAAAAATTTAATCATAACTAGACATATAACTTTGGCAAATAATTTGTAATGAAATCAATTTTTGACATATTTACACATTATCGTAAATTTAACTATATAATATTTCTAAGCGAGAGAACTACCCAAGAATATCTCTGACTTTAGATGTGCTATGGAATAATACCGTCATTGCCCTCATTATGTTTTGGCGAGAAGATCGTGGAAACAACAACTATTCCTTATCTGTGTTTCCAATATATACATATATACAACAACTATTCCTTATCTGTGTTTCTAATATATATATATATATATATATATATATATATATATATATATTCTCATCGAGTTTCACATGCTGCCTATTTTTTTCCTCTTCTCTCTCTCGTCTAATTAATCAATATAACCCAAAGTTCAATCATGGATGATGAATTACATAAACATCAATCATTTAATTTAATATTACATGGAATGTCAAGGCAAGGTGTGTTCTCTATACTATGAGCTGTCCTACAATTCTAATCACCATTTTTTAATATTGGTAGAACTGATTTTATAAACTAATATACTACATTTATGCAATTTTTGCTATAGAATTATAAACTTCTTCCTAGGAATTAAGAAGGAAAATACTATATTAAATTCAAAGATAGGGCAGAGAAATTGCAATTTCAAAGTAATATTTGTCTATAGCATTGACTTTCACTACATGTATTCATGTTATAAATCCTGATATTCCTTTTGTTGTTTTCTATCAGGATCTTATAATCTATCCAACAATCATCGTAAAATAGGGTTTCATGGTTTCTTGAATGTTTAATTAATCATTAACCTTTAAACTACTTTTAAGGTCCCTCTGTGACTTTCATTTCCTTGAATTCCGGAACCTGGAAATTTATTTTTAGCACCAAATCGAAACATCCTTTGTTCATTCCACAATTCGTACCCATTATAAATCATTTGGATATATATATATATATATATATAGAGAGAGAGAGAGAGAGAGAGAGAGAGAGAGAGAGAGAGAGATATATATATATATATATATATATATATATACATGAATTAACACTAGTGTAAGAATTGCCACATTTATATCAATCAATATGTCATTTAGGATGTAAATTTTATTCACCAACCATTGAAAATGAAATAATTATCATGTTGATATTGCATGTCAAATTTTTAAAAAATCGAATAACAATAAAGCAAGTGATCAAATATTTTTTATTGTTTATATTTAAACATTATATTATACTTTAATTTTATAAAGTATTAATGGATACAAAACAACTTTGAATTATAACAAAACTTTTGTATATATGATCTCCATGATATGAACTTTTAATCTAATGATATATTTTATGAAAAACTCATCCTAATTATATATATATATATATATATAATTATCTTAGAGTCGAGAGTAACTTGATAACTATCACATTCTCCATGGACCGCACTAATTATTTACAAAGGCAAACCCACAAATGCTCACCTATAAATACCTTCATATTCATCTTCAACTTCAACTTCAACTTCATCACTCACAACAATCCAAACCTCACAAGCCAATATTCACGAAGGCGTCCAAAGAACATATTATCATCTTTCTGAAATGGCTCCCAAGGCTCTTGCATCCGCTGCCCTTCTCCTCTCTCTCAACCTCCTTTTCTTCAGCATGGTTAGCTCCACTTACGTCCCATCTTCAAAGGCTTATTGTCCTATAGATGCCCTTAAGTTGGGTGTCTGTGCCAACGTGTTAAATTTGGTGAAAGTTCAGATTGGGTCCCCACCAACCCTCCCTTGCTGTAGCCTCATTGAGGGTTTGGCTGATCTTGAAGCTGCTGCTTGCCTATGTACTGCCTTAAAAGCTAATGTCTTAGGCATCAACCTTAACATTCCAGTTTCCTTGAGCTTGATTCTCAACAACTGTGGAAAGAAGAACTATGGTTTCCAGTGCTACTAAAAAACCTGCATTATCTATATATAGTTTTAGAGTTATGTTTGTCTATATTTTATTTCATAAGTTCCTTTTTTTCATGTTCATGGAGTGTGTTTGGAATTTGAGTTCTTTTTCATATTGGCCCTTGTCGGTTGCCAATATATGCATTTGTCAATAGTTCAATATTCTTGTGCATCATTTTCCTTTTCTTGAAAAGTTTGGAAGACTACTGGTTTCCTTCTTAGCCGCTTAGTTTGTCTACTAATGTATCATGAATTTAAATTTGCAATAACAAAATTCTTCTTAAGTTTTTGAACGGATTCATTGTTTGCCTTAAGGAATTATTTTAGTGAAGCCTCTTTTGAATAATAAGAATTGGGGAATGATCCATTAAGAGAAATTTTACTTTGACCTTTTATGATATAATACATATGGCCGGGGACTAAGTTACCGTCCATCTAATTTTTTTTTTATTTTTTTCTTCTTTTTTTTGTTACTTTTTTTATTTATAATATTTATTTTTTTATAAATTTTTTTAAAAAAATTTTAAGATGTTTTTATATATTTTTATATTTTTTTTACTTTCTTCAAATTTTTTACTTTTTCTAAATGTATGATTCTTTTTTTTTTAATTTTTTGAACTTTTTTAATTGTTTTTAATTTATAATTAATTTTTTATTATTAAGAAAATAAAAAAAATAATTTTTTTTAATTTGGCGAGAAGTAGGCATAATGCGAGTGCAGCGTGACTTCCATAGACCTTCAACAGAAAGTGATTAATAGGGAGCATGGGTTATTCCTTCTGCCTGTCGAGCTTTTGTCTCGATGTAGTTTGGGCTTATTAGGTCTTATTGAGGTAGGTTAATGATAACCTGATAGACGTAGGACACATTATGTAATATGCTCATTTATTACTTTTCATAAAAGGATGTTTTGATATCCCGAAATCAAGTTATTAAATAATTTTAATTTTATTAAAAAATAATTATATTTAATTATATTATTTTTATTAAAATTAATTTAAATTTTTGTTATTATTTTATTGAATATAATAATAAATAAGATTAATGTTAAAAAAATAATAATTAATATTTTATTAATAATATAAAATGATAGATAATTTAAAATAAAATAAAATTCTTAAAACGACAAATAATTTAAAACATATAAAGTAACATATTTTGTGTGGACGTGGTTATACTGCTCTTCAAACAAGGTGTTCTAATGTCAAATAATACAAATAAAAACATCGAAATATGTTTTGTCATTTTTAATTTCACTGTAAACTAAAGAGTAAATATTAACATTTAGTATTTTATCATATTATGAATTGTTAATTTTATTACCAGGTTCCAAATTTCACAGAGAATGTTAGCCACAAAAAATAATCACGAGGAATTATGTTATAAACAGTTAATTTTATTATCAATTAGCGGGTTATCCATTTTTCTCTCATTTAAAGAGAATTTATTCCATGAGGTGTGGAGGATGTCCTTATAGATGTATATAAAAGCTAGGGACCAACTTTACAGATTGTATTAGGGTTTCATTTTCTTTGCCCGTGTAATTAAACAGGTTGTCAGACCCATTTTAAATGAGGTCATTACGGCTCAAACCCGTTTAGCAACCCAAAGACAAAATGCATATTCTTCCTTGAATGTGATTATAAAATTTTCTTAGATATTGATTTTACAAAATTGTCCACACTTCATATTCATATAATAATTTCATATCACTTTTAGTAATTAGCACCTAATGTAATTTTATCAAAATATATTCAAAAAAAATTTCTTAAACATTTCTTCTGAGTTTATATTCTTAAATATATGATGGGTTATTTGAAAATTTGCCTAAAATACATTTGAACAACAAAAATTCCCCTTAAAGTTTTCATAACACAATAACTAGTTTGAATTCTTAATTCAAATGGAGTGAAAGGGATGATAATGGTTGAGTTCTTATTATGTAATATTTTTCTTGAAGTACTGTGTAATTTTTCTAGGTTTGTTTTCACCTGTGCCACATACAAATTAATATTATCCTTTAGGATATGTTTAGATAGAGGAGAAGAGAGAGAAAAAGAAAATTTTAATACATTCTCCTTATTTATGAATTTTTTATATAAGGACACGAGGCAAAAGAACAATTTTTAACTAAACCATTTATAAAATCTTCAACTATGCCAACTACTAGAATGATCTGTCGATTATCTTATTTGAGAGCAAACAAGTTAAAGATACTAACTATCATATTCTCCATAGCTGGACCTCCACGTTGTTTCCAGTTTATATATGAACAGCCTTCATCCCTGAAATCAGGAATCTGGAAATTTTTTTAAGAACAAATTAAAGTATAACACCCTATGCTCATTCCGTAATTCGTGGTACCAAATCGCAATCATTTGGAGCTTTATGAGATTATCTTATTTAAGAGTAATTAACTTGTCAACTCTGAAGTATCATATCCTCCATGGATCTCACTAATTATTTTAAACTAAAATACAAAGGAAAACCCTCAAATCCTCGGCTATAAAAGCCTTCCTATGCTCTTCAACTTCATCTTTCACAATCCAAACCAATAGCCAATATTCACAAAGGCATCCAAGGAAAAAACCTATAACCATTATCTTTGTGAAATGGCTTCCAAGGCACTTGCATCCACTGCCTTTCTCTTCTCTCTCAACCTCCTTTTCTTCACTGTGGTGAGCTCCGGCTATGTTCCAGCTCCAAAGGGTTATTGTCCCATAGATACCCTTAAGTTGGGTGTGTGTGCCAACGTGTTGGATTTGGTGAAAGTTCAGATTGGGTCCCCACCAACCCTCCCTTGCTGTGACCTCATTAAGGGTTTGGCTGATCTTGAAGCTGCTGCTTGCCTTTGCACTGCCCTAAAAGCTAATGTCTTAGGCATCAACCTTAATATTCCAGTTTCCTTGAGCCTCATTCTCAACAACTGTGGAGAGAAGAACTATGGCTTCCAGTGCTATTAAGAAACCAGCATTATCTATAGTTCTAGCATTATATTTGTCTATTTTCTTTCTTAAGTTTCCCTTTTCATATTCATGGTGTCTTTGGAATTTGAGTTTCTTGTTGTCATTGGCTCTTGCCGCTTGCCAATATGCATTTCTCTATAATTCATTCTAATGTATCATTTTCCTTTTCATGGCGAGTTTGGAAGACTACTGGTTTTCCTTCTTTACCCCTTAGTCTGTTTATTGTGTCGTGAGTTTAACTTTTTAATAACAAAATTCTTTTAAAATTTGAGAACTGGTTCATTGGTTTTCTTTTGTTTTTTTGTCAATGATAGATGAGAGAGTGAGTGTTCCAATCCTCAACATTAGAGTCATCTTAAGACTTCATGATAGGGACCCAGGCAGATACGGACCCAGAAATCACTTATAAGGCCAACTGTGCAAGAAAGGGAGCCAAAATATTTTGGTAGGACTCCAAAAAAAATGATTATTTTTTAGTAGGACAATATACATTGGTGATTTTTGAGATCATGGGACCCGAGGAGAAGAGCTGAAGAGGCATTCAGGGATTTAACTTTACTAGGTCTTTCCCCATGTTTTGGAAGATTAATTCTGGTGAAAATTATACCTTAATCTACTAAGTAGGCAGAATTTTCATATGAAAATTAAAATCCAAAATAAGTCTTCTTTTTTTTATACATGACCTGCACAAAAATTAAATTTAAATGATCCTATAAACTATTTAAAATTTTCACTATTAAACAAGAGTTAATGTCTTTATCTTTCAAAACAGGAGAAAATGGATAATCTCTTTTTAAAAATATTTAAGTCAGCAACAAAGCATGAGATTAAGAAATTAATGTGACAGTCTATGTGTTTGTGGCAGCTTGGGCCGTTGGTTCAACGTTAGGGCCACCCTGTTAGTAGTGTTCTTTAATTTTGGACTCCATATATAGACCCTATATATGGTGAACATTCTCAGAAAAATAATAAGAAATGACCAAAGTATATATATATATATATATATATATATATATGTATATTCAACATTCTCTTGGAAGAGGGGGCCAATTATTTTAGTGTAACATAGGTGAATTAAGGCCAAGTTCTCTCATTAAACTGTAGTTTTTTAGTTAAAAATCGGGTTAATATAGTTTGTTATCCCTAAAATTTTATTCAACTTTCATTTTATTCTCTATAGTTTAATTGAATTGAATCCTTATAATTTCAATAACTTTTATTTTGATCATTGTCGTCAAATATTCATTTAACACATTTAAATTTATTGTTTATGTAGACAAAAATTAATTCGTGAATTTGTCCACACTTTCTTGCCTCCCCACTTTGCTGGGCCTTTCTCTTTCTGGTGAATGGAAATCTTCCGAGGAAGTCACTTCTTTTAAACCTTAAAAATCTCCCGTAAAGTGATATAATAAAAATTATAAAGGATGAAACCCCAGCTTGAGTTGCAGTACTGAGCTGCCAACAATGCACCAGCCATGAATTGTTCTATTCTGTTTCTGCAATATTCGGCATGGTACTCTGGTTACCACCCTACTTTTAGGGGTGGGACTTGTTCCTCATTCTTCTGCTTCTTTATCCAATTGTACCGTTATTGGCTGCTCTTTCCTTGTTTAATCTTTTTTTATTTTTACGTCTAGGTTTCATGATACGAGAGTTCTCATTTCTATTTGTTTTGATAGAAAAGGAATAGACTTCTAATTAATATCCAACCCAACTTCTCAAGAAAAATTTTCAATCCATGACAGAGAAGCAATGGTGAAGAAGAAATCAACCTTAGAGAGACATTCAGAGGCTAGCATAGCACCAGAAAATAAAATCACTTTTAATACATTTTTGAAATTTTGGTGAAAATCAAGAGGTTACGTGATTGGTCAAGATAAGTAATGGTGAGACCCATATGATGGAGATCCCATCCAGCTGCCACTTAACTGGATGAGATCTAGTTAAGTAAATCATGGCTGTCCGTCTGTTTAGATGGTCACAATTTTGACACATGATACATTTAATTAAAAACTAAAAAAATATTATTTTCTATTTTTTTCTTCCCCTCTTCTCTCTCTTTGCTGAATATTGCTCCCACCTCCTTCTCGTCCCTCCACAGTACCACCGAAGCAAACCATTCTCACCTTACTTCTGCCACTGCAGTGGAGATTCTGCATCAATAAGAGATTGGTTTCAAGCTTGAAAACTCCTAAAATAATAGTAGCAACTTCAATACCCATTTGGTGGAAGAGGTCAATCTTCACGACTCAAGTTTGGCGCTTTCCTTTGACCAGTCCAACTAGGACACTAACATTCAAGGAATTTACCAAAGTCACCATAACCAAAATCTCCTCAATGTTCTCCATTTGCCCAGAAGCTTAACCTCTTCAGCTGTAAATTCAATTATCTCTTTTGCAAACCCAACCCAGAATACCACCAATATTCAAAACCTCTCTAGCTTGATAAAATGGTTTATTTTTAATGGAATTCAAGTAAAATAGATGGATGGAGAGAACATTTTCAAGAGAGAGAAAGGAGTGAAGGAGAGAAAAATATTTTTTTAATTTTTGAAAATATGTATCTGCCATTAACGAAGGAGCATAGGAACCCAAATTGAAACACCCTTAAATTACCATTAGTTTTAATTACAATCTATCCTTGAAACTTCCAAACACACTTTCATTTAATCATTTTCCCTTTTCTCTCCACTATATCTCTTCCTTCCACCTACCATCTTTTCATGTTAGTCTTCTGTGTCCACGCAATGGCAACGACGTAAGCCAGCGGGGTTTGATCCATTGCCGACAATGGTTTGCCTCGGTGGCACTGTGGAGGGCGAGAAGGAGGTGGGAGCAACGTTTGGCAGAGAGAGAGGAGGTGAAGAGAGAAAGAGAAAAGAATTTTTTTTAATGCTTATTTAATTAAATGTGCCACGTGTCAAAATCGTAGTCATCCAAACAAATGGATGACCACGATTTACTTAATTGGATCTCATCTAGTTAAGCGGAAATTGGATGGGATCCCGATCCAAACCCACACATAAGGGGCGAGAAAGTGTTAAATGAGGAAGCCTTTTTTCTAAGGAAAAATCGGCATCGTGTAGAGTTGGATAAATTTACATTTCATATAATTAATTTTTGTCTATGTAAACAATAAACTTAACAGTATTAAGTAAATATTTTACGACAAAGACTACTAAAGTGAGAGTTATTGAAAGTTTGAAACTGTAAAGACTCAATTAAATAAAATTAAACTATAAAAACTAAAATAAAAATTTAATGAAACTGTAAGAAACAAAAGCTATATTAACCTACCTTAAAAATAAGAGAAATTTTACTTTAACCTTATATGATATAATTAAGCACCATTTAGGAGTTATCCTCATTTATTATTTTTTATAATTAAAAATATTAATGTTTGCAAAATTAGATAATATATTTTGTTTTGGAAGTGGTTATAGTATTCGTCATAGCACAAGGTGTTAATAATACAAATAAAAACAACGAACAAGTTAATTAAAGATTAAAATTAACACTATATCATATTAAAAACAGTTAATTATATTACGAAGTTTTAACTTTTAGAGAATTTTAAAGACAACAAATTATAAACCATGAGGATTGTATTACAAACTGTTAATTTTATTATGAGTAAAATACTCCCCCTCCCTTAAGAGATTGCTTTAATTATACAACCCTCCCTTATATTTTAAAAATATATACTTAATCTAACTCTGTTAACTTCACTTAACTTAACTCTATTAAGAATATTTCATCAAGGTTCTTTTTTTTTCAAAAATAACAAATTATAATTATAAAAATATGTTGACAAAATTACCCTCCAACTTCTAAAACCAAATGCTCTTATAATTCATTGTTTCTCTTCCTTCCCTAAACCTTTCTTTCTTCCTTAGCCAATCCATTCTTTTTCCTCCATCAATCATCCACAATTGTTGAACCGAACAAGCAAGGTTTCTCCCTTTGTTTGTTGTGAGTTGTGCCTCACCGTAGGCATTGAATGAATGAAATGAGAGGAGATCAATTCCTTCCCCCTTCTTAATTACCAAGAACTTCATTGTCACTAGTGGCAAGGAAAAATTCTACCATCCTACCCAAAAACAACTCAGAGAAAGAAAAGAGAGTTCGCTCTACAAGAAGCTAAGCTAGCAGAGCTTAGCCATTGGACTATAAGCCCGTTTGAATGAGTCTATGCTTTTGAGCAGATGGTTCAAATAGAAGTAAATTTTTTTTTTATAAAAAAAGTAAGTATTTAATGTTTGGATGTAGTTAGACAGAAGTGAAATTACTGAAAAAAGTATATGTATGCGCATTTTGATGCAAATGTGTAAAAGTACTTTTGTGCTGGTAAATTACTGATAGGGGCATGTAGAAGCACTTTTTCTGTATTATGATTGGATAAAAAAATACTTACTTCAAAAAAATTAATTAATTTAAAAATGTAATATATTTAAATATTAGTTCATTTTAATAACATTTTTTATACATAAAAAATATGTAATTTATGTTTTTAATTAAAAAAATTATCATAGTTTTGGAATGATAATACTTTAGAAAATTAATTTAATTTTGCTTGGTTTAAAAAATCATTTATTACAAATGATCGATATTACATTTTTTTCATTAAAAATAAAATTAAATATGTAATGATATAAATAAAATGTTATCTTTTGTATTTAATTAAAATTAAAATAATCCGGTTGTATTAGCTCTCTTCCTTCCAATGAAAGTTTTATATAAATGTATTGTTATTGAATTTCTCAACTGACTAAAAGATAAATAATAATTGAAGTGGTAAAATATAGGTATAAATAAATATCCTACTTATAATTTCTTTCACGATAATTAAGTTGTCCCAAATTTGTACACTCTACTAAGGGCTCGAACATTGAGGCATTTCTTCTCGAATAGCATCTCTTATGCATTCCATTCTTCATGTTGATCCTTGCATTGGCTCTTCCCACTTATCGTCATTTAATTGAATATCTTCCTCTTGTAATTCCTCAATTGTCTCCACTATCCAAAGAAGGTCTATATCGGTATTGATTCTTCTTATGTAGTTATGCAGTACAAAGGATGCCCATATTATGGAAAATTGAGTTTCGAGGTCATAGCTGGGCATGTTTTGGAGAATCTTCCATCTTTTGACTACTCCAAATGCTCTTTTTATGCAACACCTCATACTTGAATGATAATAATTAAACACTTCATTTTTGGATCAAAATTTTGCGGTGTTTTCAAGTGAGAAGTATGGTACCCAGTGTTTCTATAAGGTCTAAGGTATCCTTCAAACATAGGGTATCCAGAATCCATCAAGTAGTATTTTCCTGAAATCAAAGTTCATTATGTTAGAAACAAATTTTAAACATGATGCCCATAAAAACAATAACAAAGTACAAGAAATAACCTTCTGGTAGATGAAAAAAATGTGAGTCTCGAGTACACAGAGTATCCAAGAAAATTTTTTATCATGGGCCGTGCTGTCTTAACCAACTCATGCAAATGTAAAACGCAAATTAAAATCACGCGCAGCCATAACATTTGTAGTAGTATATCCCTTCCTTCCAATGAAAGAAACTTTCTTTTATGGAGCAACATGAATGGCAATACCCATCTATAGCACCTATGCAATATCTGAAAAAAGGTCAATACCTATTATTATCTTTAATATAATTAGCAGCATCTCTAAATAAGGGATCATTAAGTCTAATAATGACATGACCCAATCATCCAACAGCTTTTAATGCTTTGTGAAACTGCCTGGATATAATTTCTCCAGAATGCTAAAATCTTTCATGAAGTTCCCTACTTGATGTGCCGTGGCCTAGAGTATACAAAAAGATAGCAACAACCTCGTCTTTGCTAACCTTGGCTATTGGTGTAAATCTATACGTCTCAGGCAAGTCATTGACTAGTTGTTTAAATACATGTTTCCTCATTCTAAATTTTTCAAAAAAAGTTTGGGATTTCCTCTTTTAAGTTCTTGAAGCCTGTGCATACAATTACATTTGCAGACATTGTTGTTGCTTTGTCCTACTTGAACTAACATGGTTATCGTGTCTGAGTTATAACTCCTTGGACTACAACTAGCCTCAGTGGTTATGTTATATGTGTATGAATTAATACTCATCCTGTGCAAGCAAACATAAATTATATCAATGACCAATGACAATTCTGGTACTACAAATTGATAATAGCATTGAGCATCTCATTCAAAACCATATGACAACTACAAAAGAAAAAACCAAATGTGCATCTTATTAAAAACCATGTGACAATCCAACAACAACAAAGATGTCTAAGGAAAACAAACACTAATCCAAGTTAAACAAAACCTAAAAATAAAAAAGAACAATCCCATCAAAGTCTGTAAAGTCTTCAATCTCCTCATCAACAACATAACATTTCTCACTTAATACGACTAAGTTCCTCCTATGTGAAGTATCCAAACCAATCAAGGATATGGTCAAGCTAGATCTCTAGGAAGTGAACAAATACCGACCTATAATGCGTCTTTACGAACAGTTTGGTTGCCATGAAGTAGTTTGGGTTCTGTATATCTAATCTAGGAACCCTGTCTAGCATTTTGAGACATGCTTCGTAACTAGGAAAGCTATCTTATGTTGTCACTGTTGTTTAGGGGATATTTGAATGTTATCTAGACACTACATAAAAAAAGGTTTTTCTAACAACCAACATCCATCAAAAAAGAGGAAAAATCCGTCAGAAAAATTGTTTCTGACAAATTTTTTGATTGATTTTAAGCTGTCAATATTTGTGCATGCAACAGACAGACATTCTAATGAACTTATGTATTCAGAAATGTTATGACAGCAGGTGGGCAACAGAAATGGACACAAAAAGGGCCGTCAGAAAGTTTAATGGAATGCAGCAGTCAGAAAGTGTCGTCATAATTTTATGACGAAATAACCATCAGAAAGTCAAAAAATGAGGTTTTTTTTTGTCAATTTAACTGTCAGAAATTAAATAAAAGTATTAATTATTAATTAGTAATTATTTTAATAATTTTATTAAATTTTTATTAATTTATACTATTTAATTTTAATTAACTTACAATTTAAATATACAACATAAACAAATTAAGTAGACATGATCAATATTAATATCAATATTAGGAAGCTAATCAAAACAAAGTATATGGATTAAAAATCAATAATCATCTTCTACATCATTCTCATCATCAGTGTGATAAGGATAGGGAACTGGGGAGGGGCAGGGGCAAGGACAGAATGAGCAATGTCACTTATTATTTGTTTGAGCATCTGTAATTCCTATTCCATTCAGTTCTGCTTCTGCTAGCTCTCTTCGAGTTCTTGTTCCATCCTGTTATGCTTTTGTTGGCTCTCTTCGAGTTCCTGTTCTAACTGAGTCTGCTTCTGCTAGAATCGCTCTTCGAGGTCCCTCACCACATTAAACATTTTAGGATCCTGGCTAGCTTGTGGTGTCTGGCTTGATTCAGCCATGTGTACCACACTGGCTTGAGAACCCAACCCATAAATTAGCCCATTCTTCTTCCCCCTAATATCCTCTATCCATAAATGATTATTATTGATGAGAGAACTTATTGACTCCTGAGTATTGACTTTGAAATTCTTAAAAGATATCTACATGAGTTAAACCATAATTAGGGAAAAGTCATTTGAAACATAATTACAGAGGAATTAACCTATAATATTAAATTTTAATGAAATTCAAATTAACTTACATAAGTATTCTCAGCATATGAATTCACCCAGCCCTTGGAGTCATTGTACTACATACGAAGAAAGACCTCAGCAGCGTCAGGCTCCCTCCCCAACTCCTTTGCCTACAAACAATAGATTAAAGTGTTAGAATAATGAAAAAGTAATTAATAAACTTAATTAAACTTGTAAGTTAATATTACGAGCTTCTTCGTATGGTCAGATACGAACATGAATATGCCTCGATGGGTAGCAGCTCCCTTATCCATTGACAGGTTCTTCTTGTTCCATTATGATTTAGTCTTCAAATCTTCTTTATCCCAAATAGCTCAAAGCTTCTCCTTAATATCTTTGCCCAACTAGTTGCCACTCGTCTTCCCTTCCCGGATTGCACCAAAACATGATTGTATGCTACTAGAGCACTTATTCTCCCATATCTTACGAATTTGATCATTATACTCTGGTCTCTAAGTGCACTCTATCTGCATTAGAAACAATACAATTAACATTAGTAATCATTAAAATTAAGTAAATCGAATAAGAATTATGAAGTTTGTTTAATACCTTAAATTGGTTCTACCATTGCTCCTTCACATCTTCAGGAACTAAGATGAAGTCTTTCCAAGCCCCTAAAAAATGTGATTTGTAAATTCTCAAAATATATTTCATGGTCGGTAGGCACGGGTCAAAGTTGCAAAGAAAAAATTAACTTTGTTAAAGGAATGAGTATTAGAATTATTAGACAAACAATATTTTTTGATGATTAAAAGTGTACCTGGTGTTTCCAACAGGCTTTACACACAAGTGACTGTCAGTATTGCCAACCCTAACCTTAAAAGTTGTGGTTAATGGACTCGTATGGCCATTGGAGGACCCTATAGCACTGGTGGTTGCTGTTTTTGATGTTGCTGCAATTGCAGTAGGTGTGTGGGATCCGGTTTTGCGATGTACTGAATCTGGAATCAACGCAGAAGGTGTAGCCACAGCTTTCCCCTTGTGCTTCCTGCTCGAGGGCCTAGATTCATATGCACTACCTGCCATTAACTAATCTACAGAAAAGATGGAGTCAATTAAGAAAAAAGAATAAAAGCAATCAAGATAAATTTATAAAAATTATTTGGCTATAATGTACAAACCTTCTTCAACTTAGTTCTGTGCAATTTAACTCTTTATACTATAAAACTAAGCAATGTACCTTATAAACTTTGTGTTTTGTATAATTTACCCAAAACTGGTGTTAGGCAAATGAGCATAAATGAAAAAGGTAGACATCAAAGCTAATAATGCAAATGAGAAAGCAAGAAATGGAAAAATAGTATTGTATTGGTTAGGTTGATCTAATAATTTTTTCTAAAAGAAGTGAAAAAGGCCTAAAAAGGTAGACCCCACACTTCATGCCCAGATTATCATCTCGCTGGGTTTTGACCAACATCTCATCTTGGTTTCCAGGCTTATTACTTTTTATGCAAATGGCATTGTCTTTACGAATGCTCACATTGCCACTGAGATTTTAATAGGTTGGACCTTTTACCATGGAGTTTGTTTATCTCATCTTTATGTTAGGAATGAGCTTTCTGTGAAGGCTATTTCCATAAGTAAATGATGAATAAGCATAAAATTTTACTTATTCTTCTATTCTCAAGGCATGGGTTCAGGAACAAGGCTTTTGAGGTAACCTAGACTTTAGAACAAGTGGAAGCTATTGCCTACGTGTAAGCAACAATGGATCAAGCAGAGACATTCACTGAATTGATAATAAATCTCAAGAATTATTATCATACCTTGGCTACCAGTTTGGCTTCAAAAACATTGAAAAATAGGCATTTGATTAATTGCAGTGCTCAAACTTTCATAGGCAGACCTTATCACAAGTTAAATTTTAAGTTCAAATATTTTAAAAATTAACAAAAGTCAAACCTGTAACTTAATTTATGATTAGGCCAAGTCTAACTATTATGTAACTACAAGCTTCTAAAGATGATAACTTTAGTAAAACAGAGTAACAAAAATGAAAGCCAAATGTGCACACCAAGTTAATATCACTATATAGTCAATAGGTTAGTTATATGTCTTTTATTAATAATTTATTGTAGATATAACTAACCTATTAATATCACTATATATACTAACCGTTAGTATATATAACCAAATACATAACCAAACCAGACACTTCAACGCCACCCAGTAAATCACAATTCCCAGTCACCTTAACCTTAAGCAAACTATCAAAGCTTGTTAGGATTTTTTTTTTCCTTTTTGGTAAAAGGAATTGAATCATAAATGTATGCTTGGTCTTAATATCCTATGATATCTTAGTAAAAGGCAATGATAATGTCCAGTAATAGTGCTATAAAATATTTACTCTGTTGCATGACATACTTAATGTGGTAAAGCATAACAAATGAGACAAGGACTGGGTCACATCTCATTGCATATTACTTTGCTACTAGTGATACAACTCTGCGTCTTCTTTAGCTCATCTTTTCTAACCTCCGTCTTATTACTTTACTCTATCCTATTTACCTCCAAGGTCAATGATACTTGAAACCAAGTTGTCTATTTTGCAAAGAATGAGTTCTGCTTTGACTCAAAGTCCACCATTGGAGTTGAGTTTCAAACTAGAACTGTGACTATTACTGGCAAAGTCATCAAAGCCCAGATCTAGGATACTACTGGCTAGGAAAGGTTTCTCTCTCTCTCTCTCTCTCTCTCTCTCTCTCTCTCTCTCTTGATTATTCTCTTCATTTTCTTGTTCATCCTTTGAACTCAAGGGAGGACATTAAGTTTCCATGATGGTACCAACTTGAAGATTACTATATTTAACTAATGTAATGCCAATTTGACTTCAGAAACATATTAACAATCATATGTGCACTTAAGTTCTATAGGTATTTCATAAGTGTTGGTACTCTGAATAGCCCTTAAAGAGCGTGTTAGTTTTCCAGTATCATATTTGCCATATTCCACCAAAAAATTATACCCAACTCTCAAAAAGGTCACTGAAATCTAGTAAATTTAGAAATCTCAAACTAGGTTGCCTTAAATGTTAATATATGTAGAGATAACTCTTACTTTTGATTTTCAGTCCTTCAATGGGTGAATCTCTTGCAGACAATAACAAGACCTTACTGAAATTCCTAGAAAATCAACTTTAATTTCACCATAATATACCAAAAACATCAATAACATCAAAACTTCATGTCATCCAAAAGGTCATAGCAACCCAACGTCAAGCAAGTCAAAAAACAAAATACCAAATTGCAAGCAAAGCCTAATTTCTCCCCTTCCCTCGAAGCGGAGAAAAGGCGTCGTGATAGTTTATTCCAAAAAATCTCTATTTTTTTGAGAAATAGTAAATCCCTATTTTCACTTAAGTTCTATTGGTATTTCATAAGTTGTGGTAACTGGTAAGTACTATGAACAGCCCTTAAAGAGCGTGTTGGTTTTCCTGTATCATATTTGCCATATTCCACAAAAAGATTATACCCAACTCTCAAAAGGTCACTGAAATCTAGTAAATTTAGAAATTTCAAACTAGGTTGCCGTAAATGTTAATATATGTAGAGATAACTCTTACTTTTGATTTTCAATCCTTCAATGGGTGAATCTCTTGCAGACAATAACAAGACCTTACTTAAATTCCCAAAAAATCAACTTTAATTTCACCATAATATACCAAAAACATCAATAACATCAAAACTTCATGTCATCCGGAAGGTCATAGCAACCCAACGTCAAGCAAGTCAGAAAACAAAATGCCAAATTGCAAACTAAGCCTAATTTCTCCCCTTCCCCCAAAGCGAAGAAAAGACGCCGTGATAGTTTATTCCAGAAAATCCCTATTTTTTTGAGAAATAGTAAAGTCATTTTCCAGATAGAAAGAGGGGGAACTAACCAGGTTTTGGAAGAGGCAATTCCTGTGAAAGCTGTTGTGGGTGGAAGAGTGAGCAAGAGAAAGTGAGAGAAAATGAGGTCGAACTTTGAAGTGTGGAAGAAGATGGTGGGAAAGCAAAGAAGTGTCAAAGGCAACAAATGGACAGGGGAAAGGGGATTTGGGGGGAAAAGCTGAAAATGAGATGAACTGTAACAAGTGAAAGGGGTAGGACACATTTGGGTGAATAATTGGATAAATTTTTTGAATAATTTATTACAATTTTGGATGAAATTATTATGTTTTAGTTTGTCTTTTATTTTTTTTGTCAACTTGACTAGAGTTATTTGATTATTGAAGTTTAGTTGTGATTTGTGAACGTCATTAACATTCATTAGTATAATGTTACTAATTTTTTTATACATTTATATTTCATTTTTTGCATACTTATAAAATTAAAAGCTTTGAATTCATTAATAAAGTTTTGGATTTTATTTTTGTTTTTTTTAAAATGACATCTAAATTCATTTCGCCCAACACATCTCTATCTTCCCACTGTCAAACCTTCCTCATCTCTCTTCTTCCACAAATTGAGTATTATTACAAATTTGTATTTTTAATTCTACTTTATAATTTATATAATAAAAAATGAATTTATAATATTTATTTATTTATCTTATGAGTAAAATATTCTCCCTTCCCTTGAGAGATGCTTTAATTACATTTCACTCCCATTTATTTTAAAAACATACACTCTCATCATTTGTAAATTAGAAACAATTTATAACTTAACCAAAAAGAAAACTTTCATTAAAGTTGACTATTGTCTTCTAGTCAAAGGTTTAATTTTTTTAATATGACCAATATACCTTTTTTATTTTTATTACCTTTCATTGACATATTAGCTTTTTTCATATAATAGAAGGAAACACGGATAAAATAATATTTAATTCAAGCCTTCAGGTTGTAGTTCATTTCTTTAATTATTATAAATAAAAAATATTTAATAAAATAAATATTATTAAAATTCTTAGAATAAATAATAAATAATCTAA
>JASKGM010039421.1:0-15671 GCA_034509205.1 Ceratonia siliqua
TAATTGTTCCAAGGCTACAAAGACTTTATTCATCAATGGTTAGTGCATGTCACATGAGATGGCACCAGGAGAATCCAAGAGAGCCTGATATCTTATCTCGCCCATTAGATGGAGAAGCATGGAAACATCTTGATGAAACTTATCTTGATTTTGCTTGACACCCTCAATATGTAAGATTAGGGTTATGTAGTGATGGATTTTCTCCGTATGGGTTGTCAGGAAACTCTTTTTCGTGTTGGCCTATCATTCTTACTGCTTACAACCTTCCTCCTTGGATGTGCATGAAAAGAGAAGTTATGTTTCTAACCATAATCATTTCAGGTCCATCTATTCCAAAAACTAAGATTTATGTATATCTACGACCATTAATAGACGACTTAAAAATGTTGTGGAATGAAAGTGTGCAAACTTATGATGTGTCATTGTAGTAAAATTTCATGATGAGGGCTATTTTGATGTGGACTATCAATGACTATTGCAACATAATGTTGTCTGGTTGGATGACTACTGGAAAACTGTCTTGCCCGTATTGTATGGAGAGTTCTAAGGTGTTCTCTCTCAAACATAGCAGGAAGACTTCCTTTTTTTGATTGTCACAGGAAATTATTGTCCGTCGATCATCCATATCGAAAGGCACGCAATGCGTTTAGAAAAAATTGTGTGGAGTCCTCATTTCCACCTCCACACTTATCCAGAGAAGAAATATGGAAAGCATCATAAACTTACTAACATAGAAGAGTCTCAAATATCTAATTTATTTAGGTATGGGGTTGATCACCATTGGACCAAAAGGTCTATATTTTAGGAGTTGCCTTATTGGAGAACACATATTCTCCGTCATAATGTTGATGTGATGCACACTAAGAGGAATAAGCCTGTTGCATCATTTGACACAGTCATGGATGTGAAGGGTAAAACCAAGGATACCCCCAAAGTTAGGTTGGACTTAGCTGAACTTTACAAATGAAAAGATCTACATCTACAAGATGTTGAGGGTGGTAGAGTCAAGAAACACAAAGCACAATATGTATTGACCAAGCAACAATGAATAGCTGTTTATCAATGGGTTGAAGATCTAAAGTTACCTGATGGTTATGTAAGTAATTTGGGTCTAAGTGTTGATATGATGGAAGCTAAGTTACATGGGTTGAAAAGTTATGATTGTCATGTTTTTATGTAGCGTCTACTCTTAATTGCTTTAAAATCTTTACCAAAGGCCATATGGAATACACTTGTTAAGTCAATTCTTTAGAGAATTGTGCTCAATGAGGTTGAAGATTGATCAATTGTTCGTGATGGAGACTAATATTCTCATTATTTTGTGTAAATTAGAACAAATATTTCCTCTAAGCTTCTTTAACTCAATGGAACACTTTCCCAATGAAGGTTGGAGGTCTTGTTCAATATCGGTGGATGTATCCATTTGAAATGTTGTTTCTTTTGACTTTAATACATTTATTAATTTTATTGAAATTATTTGATCTCTGTAGGAATACTTTATGTCACCTGCCAATTAGGTTCTTACGCACCTTTACAAATAAAGTGAAGAATAAGGCTAGAGTTGAAGGTTCCATTTGTGAAGCTTATTTAGGGCCTGTTTGTTTGGACTTACTAGAGAATATCTTTTATGCTTTTTCTTTAGAAAGAAGGTCTTTTTAGAAGTAAAAGTTGTTTTGTGTTTAGATGCAGTAATTAAGAAGGATTTTTGAATCAGAAAATGAAATTAGCTTCTATCTCGTTTATCAACTTCTCCTTCTGAAGGAAGCCAGAAATTTTAACTTCCTTTAGAAGGAGAAAAACTCCTTATTTTTTACTTCTCCCTTTGGGAGAAGCCGAAACAAACAAGCAGTTTTTTTTTTAAAATGACTTATTTTTTGAAAAAAAGTTACTTATTCTCAAAATAAGTCCTTACAAACAGGGCCTTAATGGAGGAAATATTAACTTTTGCTTCTTATTATAATCCACCCACATTCCTTATAGAAGGATGAGAGTCACCCGTAATGATAATGGAGGTGAAGATTGTTCATCTTCTTCACCATTGTCAATATTCAATTACCTAAGATGTTGGGTTGGGAAAGACCGTAAATGTCAACTAGATGATAAGTAATTTGAAGCTGTCATGCTTCACATTCTTCTAAATTATCCTAAGGTTGAGCCTTTCTTAGAGTAAATTCCTTCCAAATTCCCTTTTATCTAGTTACTGATAGTTCTTGACAAATATTTTCATATCACTAATGATAAAATATTGACAGTATATATGCAGATTATCTGCTAGAACTCATATCTAACATCACTTATGCACAACTTGAAAAGGAGATCTCCTCAAACTTCATATCATGGTTCAAAAATTATGTAGGTTCATTCTTTAATTGTTGTCTACATATTTTTTTAGTAATTGAATCACAAATGTCTAAGTTTATGGTCTTGTATTGATATTAGGTGGGTAATCTAGAAAATGCAGAATGAGATGATCTTATAAAGAGTTTGACCTAGGGTTCATTACATATGGTTGACATATGGAACGTATACTATGTCAAAAGTTTTAAATTTCACATAAAAACTTGGTCTGAAGGGATGAAAACTTCCAATTATAGTGTATGTGCTCGAGGCAATGATTATGGTTGGTTAGAAAATGACTTATATGGGATAATAATGGAGATTATGAAAATGAAGTACATTGGTTTTCCTTTAAAGAATTTAGTTTTGTTTAAATGTAATTGGTTTAACCCTACTCCTAATCATAGGACAAGGGCCGATTTCAATCATGGGTTAGTGGAGGTAAAAGCATCGAGATATAACCCTTTCATACTTGCTCAACAAGTGGAACAAGTTTACTACACTCCATATACTGAAGATAACCCAGGGTGGCTATGCGTTATTAAGACGAATGCTAGAAGTATAATTGTTGCTCCCGAGGTACCACATCATGAAGAATATCAACAATACCAAGATAATGAGATACCCCAACTGTTGCCAACAATGACTGATGTTGTTTTAGACCAAAGCCTAGTTGATAAAGAAGGTCTTCCAGAGGAAGTTGATCATTTCCAACTGGATAAAACTAACCTGGAAGATGATGATGAAAATTTGTCCATGACAAGTGATACTGAATTCGAGGAGTTTATAAATTTAGATTATGATTAGGTCACATTTTTTTCTTCTTGTAATTGTTAGTCTACAACATTCATGTAAATTAGACTAGATAAATCTATGCAAATTGTGTTTCTTTATATTTCACACTTATGCTATTTCTTCATATCCCAAAAATGAAAATTATTCTTTATCTCTAATTATTGTTTTAATAGTTTTATTGCATGTACATAAATGGCAGGTCAAGGACGAGGAAGAGGAAGAGGTAAAGGCCATGATGGAGGCGCTAATTTAGTACCATCTACCTCACGAACATCCACCCCATACACTTCCTTGACTCCTTCCATTCCCTAGTCAAGCACTATCCCCACTTCTTCACTTACGCCACCTACTCCAGCCTCACATATAGACTCACATCATCCCCACACATTCTCTGGAACCCCATCTACCTCTGCCACACCCTCTAATTGAACCTTCTTCTTTGATACCAGTTAACCCAGGGCTACATGCTCCTATATATGGGACTAGGATAGGCGCACATGGCTTAGACCTACTGAGAAATTGGAGTAAGAAACATTATAGACCATTCAAACTTATGTGTTTCTAGTTAATTCCTAATGATTGTGAATTTTGTGCTAATATTTTTTATATAAACTTTTTGCCTTTAGTCGACAGAGAAAGTGGTAGCTACTATATCTAACATTTTTAAAAGCAAGTTTGAGGGACTCTAGATTCAGGGGACCAATGTTCCTGTAGAAGTAATTGATATGTGGTTCGAAGAGTTTAAGGTAAATTGGATTCTATTTCTTTGATTTCAATAAATATGTGATAATATTATGACTCTTTCTACTTTTATGCAAATGTTTCAATTTTCCTCAATGTAGAAGAAGTATAAATGGCTCCCTACTGATGATATGAAGGTTAAGAAGCATTTCAATAGCAAAGGTGGTAAATGCATGATAAATGCAATGTAGAGAATAAGAAAGAAACAATGCACCGGGTCTTGGATCGCTGCTGAAGTTAGAGAAGAAACGTTCAAGCAATGGGAGGATCTAAAATTCAAAGCTATGAGTGAGCAAAATAGTAAAAATAGGCTTTGTGATGTCGGTGCCTCACTCCACACTAGTGGCTATGTTTCTGCATCAGAGCATAAGAAGAGAATGGTAATTATCCTTAAAATCTTTTTCATTTCTCTTTAAGTACTCTCAAAAAATTAATTTTTCTCCTTTTGTGTTTTTATGCAGAGGGAGCCTACTCCATTTGAGCTATTCACATAGATTAAGTAGTGTAAGAAAAATGATGCTTGGGTATCTAAAAAGGCTGCACAGTGTGCTGTAAATATTCTTGGATCTATTGTATCATTTAATTAATTCTCTTGCCTATGCAATGCTGCAAATCTAATTGCTTTATGGTTTGGTTTGTTTTTTAGGAAGAATATATAAGCCAAAAGGAAGATATGAGCTCACAAATGCCTGTAGAGGGGGGTACTACTGCACCTAACCTTTCTATTGCATCTAAAAACCAGTTATACTTGGATATGGTTAGGGGCCTCAATAAGAAGGGACGCATGTTTGGCCTTGGGAAGCAGGCCACTTATTATGCTACGGAATCTTCTGATGATGTTGACCAAGGTACTTTTTTATCTAAGATTCAGAACATGCGCCAAACAATCGATCATTTGTGCACAGAAGGAAAACAAGCAGATAATGCATCTTCTCTTCAAACGCCTTAGGGTTACTCCTCCTACTAAAGCTAGTCCATCTCAACCTCCAATTCTTACTATAGCTCCTTCTTCTCATGCTCAATCCTCGGTCACAACCGACTCACCTGGCACTTATGACATTGTTGATAATTTAGATAAAGATTACGAGGAGTAAAAGATTCAGAACATTATCTTATTTTTACATTTGAATTTTTTTCATGACATACTGTTGTATATATTTGAATTATTTTTTAATTATTTTTAATGCATTTATTGGTTTTTTTCTTTGCCTTCAACTTATATTGCTGCAAAATTATTAACAGGAAATAACATGAGGGAACAGTTAAAAATTAGGCATGGAAGGCCTAGATTTTTCATATTCAGAGGGGGAAATATAGGTGGAAAAAATCCTTGTCTAAATCCACCTTTAATTTCCTGGTTTTGAGTCAAATTTAGAGGCAGATTTCTGGTAAAGGTAGATTTATTCTACCTCTAGCAAAAAATTGGGATGCCTTTTTTAGTTAGTTTAGAGGTGAATTTAATTTTTGGGGTGGAAAAATCTAGCTCTAATTAGAGGCTAATTTTATCTACCTTTAATGCCACCTCATATATTCAGCGATGCTTATTTTATAGGCAGAAAAAATTCCACCTTTAATTTCACCTTAAAATATTCAAAGGCAGATTTTCCTCATTTAGAGGCGAATTTTGGCCGCCTCTAATCGTCATTTTTTTTTTGCAGTGTCAGCCTCTGTGGAAAAGGAAAATGTGGTATAGATTGCTTGGCTAGGGTGATGGTGTTATCTCAGATGTGTTCTTAGCTTCCTTATATACTTTAACAACATGATTCTTCACTACTTTATTTGCCTCATTACCCATTGCATTCTAATGCTTTTCCTCACTAGATTGTTTATTTTTCTACTGAAGTCTATAAGGAAAAGGGATTAGTGGCGTATAGGTGAAGGAGCAACATAAGGAGGTTTCTTCTCTTCTTCATCATCTTCAAGGGGAATGCTTTGGTGCTCTCTACCACTTCTCAAAGTGATGCCATTGCAATGCTCTCTTGGGTTTATCTCTGTCTTACTAGGTATGCGCCACTGCTCTCTAGAATTTATAGCATTAGCTAACTGCCTTATTTGTACTTCCATATTTCTGTTGGAGATCTCTAATTGCTCAATTTTTTCTCCAATCATTTAAATCACTCAGAGGTGACATTAGCTAACTCCTCTATAGCTGACTCCCAAGAAGGCTTGCTCTTAGGATGTCAAAGTCTTTGTTGGAAGTAAGGGGGTTGAAGGGGTTTAGAACTGCTTGATTGGTTCCCCTGATCTCTTCATGCAAAATTTGGATGGTTCCTTCAACCTAGGTTATATGTAGCCAAATAAGGGTTATTTTGTGGATGTTACTGTTACTATTGTCTGTAGTTAGACACATATTTCACCTATTCTAATTACTTACACAGTACCATTGTGAAGCGCTCCACATAGTTCACAGCTCACCGATGAGCTAGAAATAGCACTCACACTACTCATATTCCCTAGCTAGCCAAAATGTTTCACAAGAGAGTCCACATTAGCATTCAGCATACTTATACCATCTACTTCATACATTCCTTGATTTTAAGTTTCCTTGGTTGTTCCTCTCTCATTAGCCCGTTGGTAGTTGTCGGAAGATATTTCTTCAAGTAATTCCATTGCTTCCTTAATAGTTACTTTCCCCATTAGAGATCCTCCTGCTACTGTATCTATTGTGTTTTTAAGAAGAGGTGACAAGGCTTTGTAAAAGGTTTGCATTAGCAACCAGTCAGGGAGACCATGATGCAGGCATCTTCTTTGCATCTCCTTATACCGTTCCCAGGCTTCATACAAAATTTCCCAATCAAACTCCATAAAGCATGTAAAATCATCTCTAAATTTTGCAGTCTTTCCTAAAAGGAAATACTTATTTAGGAAAGCTCCAAATAATTTTTCCCAGGTGGTGAATGAGTTAGGTGCCTTGGAGTTTAACCATGTTATGGCCTTGTCTTTCAAGGAAAAGGGGAATACCCTAGGTCTAAGGGCATCATCACTGACGCCATTCATTTTCATGGTGTCACATATTTCCATTAAGTTAACCAAGGGAGCACTAGGATCTTCTTATAGACCTCCCCTAAACTGCTCTTGTTGGACCATTTGGACTTTCCCATGTCTAATCTTAAAATTGTTTACATTGATGGTAGTCTTACTATACTACTCTAGGCATCCTCCACATCAGGTCTTGCATAATCCTCTAACAGCCTCCTCTGTTGATTAGGTTGATTTACTTCCATATTTTCATAATGAACTTCCCTATGTTCTAATCTATGTTGCCTTCTAATTGCCCACAATGTTTTCGCACTCTCTGAATCAAAAGGTACAACTAGAACACGGTTTCTGGGCATGCAATAAGCACACACAATGAAGATTAGCACTTAGAAACCTAAACACAATAGAAAACACAATATTTAATGCAAAAAAAATAAAATCAAACACACAAATTGAAAAACACTAGAAAATGCTGGAATTTAGCTTAAAATGAAGGGCTCACGAGCCTTATTTTTCTTAGAATGATGTTTCCTTTTGAAAAAATATATGCTCACCACATAATTTCACAAAATTGCTTTTAGGGAAATTAATAAGAAAACAAAAAAAATTAAAAACAAATGCTAAAAATGAGAAACAACCTAGACTGATGCAAGAAATTATAGGTATTGTTATTGAAAAGTTTCCTTCTCGCAATGGTACCTAGCTCCCTGACTTGGTGCTTTTTTGTCATTTGGGCGCTACCATGCCCAACCCTCAAGAAAAAACTCTGAATGGCTTATAAGTCCTGTAAAATATTCCAACAACTCCTAAGAGTTAAATAAATGTAAAAGGCACTTAAATATATATAGAAATGCATCCGAAGTACCCAAAACACTCTAAAATAACACTCTTAAGCCCTAGGAACATGTGGTATAAATCATTACATCAACGCTTAACACATGGTTTATTTAATTCCATTTGGCATATGTGCCTTTCCAATTACATCGACAGGAATTTTCTCCCCATTGGGAATTTTGTTGGATCTAATGTTTATCCTATGGTGTTTATGGTACAAGGGTTTTTAAAATTTTAAAACATTTAAGCTTGTAAACAAGCAAAAATAAAACACCAAACAAACAACTTATGGTTAGAAAGAGAAGTAAAATAGATAGGAATTTTACTTACCTCTAGTAGTCACTTTAATCTTGTAATACACTTCCTAACCAAGGGCACAAACTACCTATTCTTTAGGAAGCACCAATTCACAAAATCTACAGTGAATAAGTTAGAGATTGGAATAAAACAAAAAATGAAAGAAAAATATTTGATAGCTTTCAAAATTAAATTAGAAAGTCTTCCCGTTTGTTCCTCTTAGTATGGTGTGAAGTACTCTATAATGGCATTAAAAAAGAATTCACTTTTTCTCTTGTGTTTTTCACTCAAAACCTTACGTCACTCTTAAGGTATTTCCTTTTCAATGTGATGGCAACAAGAGCTCTCTACCCTTTCAATATGCTTAGATAGTTAGGTAAAGGAAAAAAGGTTGATGATATATATAATCACTTAAACCTAGGTCACAAAAGTATATTCAAAAAATAATCCCTAACAATTAGGGATCCACACGCCTACAAGAGGGGAATTAGATAATCATATTATCTAACATTATATTAATTAATAATCATATTATTAATTTTGATAATAACATATTTTATTTAACGATTAAATAAAACATGTGTGACTTTTTAATTGGTCATGCTTGAATTAATATCCAATTAAATGAATTTATTTAATTAAATCCCTTTGACTTAGTTACTTTTCTAGTAAATGTAGGTTACCTAAGAAATTAAAACAAAAATTTCTATCCTTTTTATTCACTTAGATAATTAGGATACTTAGAGACATTTAGATTTTAATATTTCAAGTCGAAACCTATGAAGGCACTCAAAACAAAACTCACTTTTTCTCTAGTGTTTTTCTCTCAAAAACTTGAGACACTCTCAAGGTGTCTTCTCTCTATATGTTACGGCCACAAGGAGAGGGGTTAGGTTATATTTATACTAATCTAACTCTTAGTCATTGCTTTAAATTCAAAAATATCCTTCCCTAAAACTTAGGAATTCCACATGCCTACTTGGAAAAATAGATAATCAAATCATCTAATTGATTTATCAATTAATAATTTTATTATTCAATTGATAAAGTCATATTTTATTTAACTCTTAAATAAAACGTGGAGCATTCTAATTGGTCATGGTTGAATATAAAATTCAAATAAAGAATTTTATTTAATTAAATCCCTTTGACTTGGTTAATCTCCTAATAAATGTAGGTTACCTAAGAAATTAAAACTTTTAGTTTCTAATCCTTTATTCACTAGGTTAATTAGGAAAGAATTATTTTAACATTTCAAAATCGATTCCCCTCCTCATGGGTGTGTACCTCTCCATCACATGGGGAGGAGGTTGTTTTACAAGTTTGAACAATTCAAACTTTGCAATAATATTAGGATAAATAATTAATTTTATTAATTTTAAAATGATATAGCCCAAATTCTTGATTAAATGAGGATTTAATATTATTTTGATCAATTTCTTCAAATTAAATATTTGAATATTCAAATATTAATTTAAAGTGGTTAAACCAAAATTAATTACTAAGATAAAGGTTGTCCTAATTGAGACAACACTTGTCTTAATTAAAATAAACTTTTGTCTTAAAATTATATTATCTAATTAAAATAACACTTGCTTAAATTAGATAACTAATACAAGAATTATTTGTGTCTCTTTAGTGACAAAAATGTTTCTCACATTTTCAAGTATAATTAGGACAATATTTGTCCTAAAATAACTCTTTGTCTAATTTAAGACAATCTTGTCTTAATAAATACATTAGCTAAAATGCTATCAATTAACTTCATCTTAAATCTATTCTAACTTTATGTGAATTGAATTCTCCAAAGCTAGGTGAAGAATTTGTTTGGACATAAGAACTTCAAGATCCAATAAATTTGGAATTATTTTAATCTCATTAAGATAATCTAATTTTATGAATCATAAAGTCATCTCACCAAAGACTCATGATTGTACCATTGATAATTCCTAAAATTACGAGAAGTCAATGTTGAATATTGATTTGTCCAATTTGCAAACCTAGTGTTTGTAAACCCTAATAGAAATCCATTCACATAAGGTAAAATTATCGTTTTACACCTTATGTCAATTTTGTCCATTGGTCTTAGATTTCATCCGATAAGTGACTAGATAATCTTTTAGAACTTTTCTAAAACTATCTTGAAATGACGAGTAGCAAATTCATCATTTCACTGGGTCCAGATATGTCACTTGTCTTCCTGAAAACTTTAGAAGTGTTGTAATGCTACGAACACTATTTTCTGGATTTATATTCCTAGATGTTCACTACCATAATGATCCCAACATACATAGTCTAAACTAATGTCACACAATGGTCGTGCCTATAATACATCAAAGATCACAATGGTTATGAACATGAGTCCACAATCCATCAAGATTTCGATTCTACCACTAGCAGATGCAATATCTGTGAGTTCAAGGTCAAAGCAACGGTATTAACTTGAACTTAATATCTCACTTCATTCCAATTCATTTAATAATGTCATTACATGAAGTCTACTACTTCATTGATTTGAGATTCATCATTCCCATAAAAAGGATTCTCATTTCTTCTATGAAGGTAATCCAAATATTACAGTCTTTATTGAATAGAGTTACCAGCTCTACTCAATGACTGTGAATAGTATTTTAGATTCATCCAAATATTCATATCTCCTTTTGCATAACCCTTACGCAAATGTATCTTGGTTTATTAGAATTTAGGAACCTTAATAGCTAGAAAATAAAGCTTACATAAATGAACTCTTTATTTATTTATATTAAAATGTATTTACATTAAATTGGGAATACAACTTGCTTTCCAGGGCAACCTATTCTTAACATCATAGCCATACATTGACATAAGGTAAAATTATCATTTTACCCCTTATGTTAATTTTATCCCTTGATCTTAGATTTCATACAAAAAGTGACAAAATAATCGTTTAGAATTTTTCTAAAATTATCTAGAAATGATGAGCAGCTAACTCATCATTTCACTAGGCCCAGATATGTTACTTGTCTTCCTCAAATCACTAGATATGATGTAATATTACGAACTCAATTTCTTGAATTTATGTTCCTGGATGTTCACTCCCAATATCATCCCAACATATAGAGTCTTCACCAATGTCACAAAGTGGTCGTGCCCATTGTATATCAAAGTTCATAATGGTCATGAACATAAGTTAATAATCTATCAGGATTTTGATTCTGCCACTAGCAGATGCAATGTGTGTGTGAGTTCAAGTTTAAAGCAACGGTATTAACTTTGAACTCGATATTTTGCTTGATTTCAATTCATTTAATAGTGTCAATACCTAACGTCTACTACTTCAATGATTTGAGATTCATTATTCCCTTAGAAAAGAATCTTATTCTTTATATGGAGGTAATCCATACATTACAGTCTTAATTAAATAGAGTGACCAACTTTACTCAGTGATTGTGAATAATATTTTAGATTCATCCAATGATACATTTCTCCTTTTGCATAACCCTTATGTAAATGTATCTTAGTTTATTAGAATATAGGAACCTTAATATCTATAAAATGAAGCTTACATAAATAAAATTTTATTTATTAATATCAAAAATGTATTTACATAAAATTAGGGAATACAACTTGCTTTCCAGGGTAACCTATTCCAACAAATTTTCACCGATGATCCATGGGTAGTGATTTCATTTTCTTCCAAGAGATCACCATTTGTGACTGTGTTCTGTAGCACTAGTGTCAATGATCCACACTCTATCAGATGTGAGATTACCCGCCATGTTGGCTATTGGAGCAGTGGAATGGCTCCCATCTTTGATGTTTCAGTATCTATCTTCAAAAATGGGATTAAACATGCATACTAATATTGATTGATGCTAGAAATAAGACTTGCCTCTATCTCTACTTGTGCAGCTCTAGGTAGGTTCCTTTGCTCGGAGGCATCGATTTGCCCTCTTTCGTTCCTCCTTCGCGTGACCGGATAACCAATAAGTTCAAAACACCGCTCCTACATGTTGGGAATAGGTTTTTCTGAAAAGTAAGTTGTATTGCCCAATTTGGTGTAAATAAATTTTGATATTAATAAATAAAGAGTTTATATATATATAAGCTTTATTTTCTAACTATTAAGGTTCCTATATTCTTATAAATCAAGATACATTTGCATAAGGGTTATGCAAAAGGATATATGTATCTTTGGATGAATCTAAAACTATATTCATAGTCACTGAATAAAGTCGGTCACTCTATTTAATTAAGGCTGTAATGTCCAGATTATCTCCATACAAAGGATGAGATTCTTTTCTATGGGAATGATGAATCTCAAATCAATGAAGTGGTAGACTTTAGGTAGTGACACTATTAAATGAATTGGAATCAAGTGAGATATCAAGTTCAAGTTAATACCATTACTTTGAACTTGAACTCTTAATTTAGATAAAAAAATTATTTTAGAACAAATGTTGTCCTAAGCATGCTTGAAAATATAAGAAACATTTTTGTCACAAAAGAGATAAAAATAATTCTTACATTATTTGTCTAAATTAAACAAGTGTTGTTTTAGTTTTACAATAGAATTTTAAAACAAATGTTTGTCTTAATTAAGATAAGTGTTGTCTCAATTTGGACAACCTTTATCTTAATAATTATTTTTGCTTTAACTACTTTAAATTAATTTTTGAATTATTCAAATTATTTAATTTAAAGAAGTTGAAGAAAATTAAATTAAATCCCTCTTTATTAGGATTTTCGGCTAAGGCATTTTTTAGGATAAAAATTTGATTAAATTAAATTAATCCTAATTACCTAAAGTTTGAATTGTTTAAACTTAAGTAAAGCAAACCAATTCTCTATGAGATAGAGAGATGGACAGCCAAGTAGGAAGGATGGAGGTTTGAAATGTTCAAACCTATATCTCCCTAATTATCCTAAATATCAGTGAATAAAAGGTTAAAAATTAAAAGAGTATTAATTTCTTAAGTAACATATATTCACTAGGAGACTAACTAAGTCAAGGGGATTTAATTAAATAAAATTTACTTATTTGAATTTTTTAATTCAAGCATGACTAATTATAAAGCCCCACATATTTTATTTAATTGTTAAATGAAATATGTATTTATCAAATTAATAACAACATTATTAATTGACAAATCATTAGATAATTTGATTATCTATTCTTTCCTTAGTAGGCATGTGGAGTCCATAAATTTTAGGGATGGGTAATTTTGAATTACGCTTAAGTAGCCTAAGGTTAGACTGATATAAATATAACTTAAACCTCTTCTTACCAAATAAGAAGGCCTAGCCGTCATCATTAGAGAAAAATGGAGGAGCCGAAAAGACACATTGAGAAAAGAGAGAGGCACATCTTTCCTACTTTTATTCTTGAGTGGCCAAAAGCTTGTGTAAGGTGATTAAAGTAGTCCTTGAGAGCAATTTCTACACGCCATACATGAAGGGAAAGTAATGTCTATTATTTCAATTTTGAGAAAGTTATTTATTTAATTATTTGATATTTTATTTTCTTCCAATCACTACAACACTCAAGTTTAGGTTTTGTGGATTGGTGCTTCCCAAAAAATAGGCAGTAAGTGCACTTGGTCAGAAAGTAAATTGCAAAGATTAAAGTGGCTACAAGAGGTAAGTGAAAAGTCTACACTCCTTCTTCTAGCTAGCTGTGATGTGATTTTGCTTTGGTATTTTGTTTCCATCAATTTTACAAGTTTGTAATGTTTTAAAAAAATTTAAAACCTATGCTTATACCATAAACACCTAGGGTTAATCACTAGATTCAACAATACACATGTCCAAGCTTCCCACTATGAGTGCACTTCTATTTTTCACTCTTTACATTTCTTCATGCTTTCATCTTCTCACCATCTCCTCGCTAGAGTTGTGCATGAAAGGTTGCTACTTCAACTCTAGGCCTCCGAACACCTGAAATCGCCATTTGCTTCTCATCTTCCGAGACTATACAGAGAGTTGTCAAGGGTGTGGTGCTTAGGATTTTCTTTTTGATAGTGAAAAAAACGTTGATTAGACCCATCAAGAAATCATATAGCTTTTCCTTCTCCCACATAAATGAGATTTATTTCCTAGCTTAACGGATGCATTTTGGAGTTGGTGCAATGCTCTCCAATTCATCCATTCAAAGCTTGGTATAATATGAACTCATAGACACCTTTTTGTGCCTTAGTAAACTGATTGCTCTCCTGATTTCATATGCTCTTGGCACATAGCCCTTTTTAAATTATTTCTCCAAGTCCACTTAAATTTCTCGAGCCATCTTGGTGTATCGAATGTTGCACCTTATCTCTTTCTCCATGACACTTTTAAGCTAGCTAGTAACCATGGCATTACAGCTACCCCAACACTCAAGTTTCGGCGGCTCTAGCAATGGCAGAGGAAGGGTGCCATTAACAAAGACAAATTTTCTTTTGGTAAGGAGAGCATTAGTCATGTCGCTGACCAATTCTTCATAGTTGCCATCAGGAAGGAGCTCCGTCACATATACTTGTTCGAGATTGTCTGGAGCATGAATGAAGTATGGGAACATTACATCCATACCTTTGGGTTGACTCACAATTGTCACACTCTCCATAACTTCTTCTTCTCCCTGTTCACTTAGTCTCAATAGCGGATCTTGAACAAAATTAGTGGGGAAGGCAAATTGCAAAAGATTGAAAGAGATATTTGGTAATCAATATAAAAAAAATTAACAATGATATATATCTTCTAAAATATTTATACTTGGAGAAAATACAACATATATTAAAACATTTGTTTTACAAAAATATACAATATTATTGCATAAGATAAAATACATACTAACCTTGATTGTTGTAGGTGTCATGTCAATTGAAAAAGGACAAAAAGACACCATGAAACCCAAAAATGTAGTTTATTACATCATATATTAAAATAGTTATTTATAAAAGCTATAACACAATTAATTAAACACAATGATAAATGAAATAACAAAAAAGTACCTCCATTTAAAGTGTTGCTCTCCTCTCTTTTAATGACTTGAAATCATCAATAATAGATCAAAAGTAAAACTTGTAGCTATTTCTCTTTTAATATAAATCACTGTTATCTGCAAGAAAATCATCTTTCATCATATTACGCAACCTTGTCTTGATTATTTTTATTGCTGAAAACGAGCGTTCTGTTGCAGTTGTACTAATTGGAAGAGCCAAGATGAGATAAATCAATTGATCAATCAAGTAATACACGTTGAATTTCTCTACTTTTGCCAATTCTTTTACTTATTATTATTTTATATTATTATTATAGAAAACCCCAAATTACCCATAACCCATCTCATTTCCTTGCCATAATTTGTACTTTAAATGCTGAAGTTGGAATTTCTGGAAGTTACCAAAACCAAAATATCCTCTCTCTTTTTTTACTTTATTTATTCATGAACAAAAATAACAAAGTGATTAAAAACTATAATTTGTACGTTGAATTCCTCTGCTTTTGCCAATTCTTTTACTTATTATTATTTTATATTATTATTATGGAAAACCCCAAATTACCCATAACCCATCTCATTTCCGTGCCATAATTTGTACTTTAAATGCTGAAGTTGGAATTTCTAGAAGTTCCCAAAACCAAAATATCCTCTATTTTTTTTACTTTATTTATTCATGAACAAAAATAAACAAAGTGATTAAAAACTAAAATAAATAGAAAAATTAAACACA
>JASKGM010039432.1:0-22914 GCA_034509205.1 Ceratonia siliqua
TGATCAAATGTCTAAATGGATTATTTCTGCAAGGCTTCAAGGGCCCAACTATATATCTTAAACAAATTAAAAAAAAAGGCCCAACAATCTCTACTTAATTTTGAAGGTGTCATTTTGATCAAAGGAGAGTTTAATTATTTTATTTTGGGGTCCCTCAATACCTTCTAAAAATAAGGTTCCAATACTTTCAAGACTGAGATTGGATCCCTATATTTTTAAAATTTTCATTTCAACCCCAAAACTTTGAGAAATTAAAGTTTTAACCCGATACTTTTGAAAATTCATAATTGACCCCTAATATTTTTAAAAATGCATAATTGATCCCAATACCTTTCATAATTCAAGTTTGAACCTCGATATTTCTAAAAATACTATTTTTACCCACAAACTTCACAAATTTGGAATTTCGCTGTTCCAAGGCTTTTTAAAGGTTGTTGAAATTCAACACTAGGATTCCTTAAATTCATTTCAAAACATTATATGGAGAAATACTCTCCCCATTTTGTCAAGCCTTATGTGGAAATTTATTTCCCATATTGTCTTCATTTTTTGAACATCATGTGGGGAAATATTCTCTCATTCTGTTTAAGCTTTATGTGAAAATTTATTTTCCCATAATGTCTTTAATTTCTTAAACATTATGTAGAGAATTAACCTCTCATTTCGTTGGACTCTATGTGGAAACCCAATTTCTCATATTGTCTTAATCCTATCCATAGCCAAATTTTAATCAAATTAATTTGAGTTACGTGGACCTTGATCCCTTAAGGGTACGTAGGCACTTATACAGTAAGACATGTCTAATTTTCTCATTTCTTTATTTTTCTCTAAAAATTAAAATAATACAAAGGGGTAATTCAAAGACAATAATAAATTTAAACATAAACAAATTTAGGGTAACCATCCTTAGGGATGGACTACACGTAATTAGACTACCAAACCTTTCCTCTTGTTCCAAGGGTCAGTATTTGGTTTTAAAGGATCCCAATTATCCTTATAATTAATTGGTGGCGACTCCATATTTTATCTCTATATATTTCCCTTTTATCGCCTCAAGGTCACGACGGTGATATTTTTCTATCCGTCACGTTGTGACACCGTCCACCAAACCCAAAAGGCTATGGATATCAAGAGCACCTTCTACTTAGGAGGACCAGTTTAAGTAAGAGGATAATCCTTCAAGTTATACCAACACAAATTGAACAAGAATGTTTGGGGGAATGGACGTTGCAGTGGAAGACATATTTGTGTGTAATGATCGGGCATGAGCCAAGAATGGCTATGATACCATGAAAGCAAAATTAAGGAAGGGCTTTGTCAACTTGACTTAGCCATTTGTATATTGCTTTTTTATATAGATACAGAGTGTTACCAAATATTACATAAATAAATACATGACCTATACAGCCAAGCAATCATACAATTGGAGATCTTCCTAATGTTAGACTTTTAGTAATGTAAAGAATGATGTAGGAAATGTTAGTGCATGTTGGTAATCTTGTGGGAATCATGATCTAAATCATGATTTGATTCTCAAGGTGTAACGGTGGATCCTAAATGATGAGGTGTAATGGAGAGATAAGGTTGTTGTCTAACACCAGCTATAGTTCCAAATATAATAACTATCAATCTTAAAAGATTACAAAATCTTTATTTAAATGTTTATTAAATTCAAAGTTGCGCATGATTTTATTTGAAACTCTAGCAAATTGTTATTAACTTTAGAAAATGTGTAGGGTTATTAACACTCTTAAATGCTTATTGACACTCCTTTGTAGTTAAGTATTTTTGTGATTTTCAATAATACCCTTTTATTAACTTTTATATTAATTAAAAACTTGACTAATTATCAACACAAAAAAATGACCAATTTATATTTAGATTATTTATTCACAGTCTTTAATCAACTCAATCACTTATGCAATTAAAATTATTATTTTTATTAGATAAACGATTAATCTCTTTGTGCTTATATTCTTTTTTCTTCCTTGTTATTCTTCTTTTTCACAAAGCTAACAACATTTTCATGGTGATTTAGTTTTTCATATAATCAAATAATGGTTGAACATTAAAATATTGATGAAAGTATAAATTTTGATGGAATTATTTCCTCCGATAATGCAAATAGCACGAAAAAAAAAGAATGATTTCTTATCTTTGGCACAACATGACGGTTGGGAAAAAGACACTGTCATGACCTTAAGGCGACAAAAAAAAAATATAGAGATAAAAAATGGAGTTACCACCAATTAATTGGAGGATAATTGGGATCCTTTTTAAAAAACCAAATACTGGCCCTTGGAACCGGAGGATGGGTTCGGGAGTCTAATTACGTATGAGGAAAGTGTTAGGCACCCCACAGCGTCCATCCCTAAGGATGGTTACCCTAAATTGTTTATACTTAAGTTTATTATTGTTTGAATTACCCCTTTTATCGCGATCTTTAAAGAAAAATAAAGAAGTGAGAAAATTGGACATGTCTTATTGTGTAAGTGCCTACGTACCCCTTATGGGATCAATGTCCACGTAGTTCGAATTAATTGAGTTAGAGTTTGCCTAGGAAGGATTAAAATAATATGGGAAAGTGAGTTTTCACATAAAGTCTAACAAAATGAGATATTAACTCTCTACATAAAGTTGAGAGAATAAAGACAATATGTGAAAATGAATTTCCACATACAGTCTGACAAAATGGGAGAATACTTCCCTACATAATGTTCAAAGGAGTAAAGACAGTATGGAAAAACGAATTTCCATATAAAGCTTAATCAGAATGGGAGAATATTTCCCCACATAACATTTGGGAGGGATTAAGGATTTCTAATGTCGAATTTCGAAAATCTTTTGGAAGTCTTGGAGAAAAGCTGCAATTTGTAATGCCTAAGGGCCAAAATTATCATTTTTTGAAAATATTGGGCCAAATTTGAAATTTAAAATAATGGGGTCAAAACTCGAATTTTAAAGATATAGGGGTCCAAACTTGAAATGCTCAAAGTGTAGGGGTCTCATTTTGAAAGTGTTGGGGATCCCAAAATAAAATAATTAAACTCCCCTTGTCGATCAAAACAAAATCCTCAAAATTGGTTGAAGATTATTAGGCTTTCTTTTTAAATTTGTTTAGAATGCATAATTGGGCCCTTAAAGCCCGTTTTGAGTTAATTCATTGGGCTCCCCTGAAATTAATTTAAATGGGTCTTTTGGAAACCATTTTTGTTTTTGCTAAAAAAAAAAATCCAGAATTGGACCTTTGAAGCCCATTTTTGTTATTATGAAAAACCCTGGATTGGGCCCTTGAGGCCCATTTTAATTCAAAGGGGCTATGAGACTTATTTGAAAATTTTTTTTTTGTACTTTTAGAGTTAAGGGATTTGGGCCTTGTTAATATGGAACATCCCTTTTTTTTTTTTTAATTAGATTTCTTAAGAAAGTGGGGGGAGATAAGAATTAGGACATCACAAGCCCGTAAATGGAAAACCAATGGAACAACAATTGAAAGAATAAAATGAACTATGATAGGAAATCAAATAAAAATAAAAATAAAATGATATGTATGAATCATTCACTTGGATTACCCCAAGTCAGAAGAAGAGACAAGAATGTAGAGGTATTTCAACCAATAATTGGACACATAAGCTCATGGTGGGACTATATACCGATCCTATTGACCCCATTCATTATTTTCAGAATAAACATGTCCTAGAACCAATTATTTTTTACACACACAAAGTTGGGATATATCAAAGTTATATCTATACCAAAAATGGAATCTATTTCAATTCATTGATGCAAGGTACCCACCTTTAAGGGCAAGGAATCAAAATCAAACTTTCCAATCATCAACATAATAATTTTTTTGAGATTGAAAAGCTGATATCGAGTTTGCCACCAGATTTACCCATTAGGAATTGCAATCACATTTAAAACGACTTGATTGATATTACAGACACAAAGGTTAGTCTCAACTTCATCGACATTTCAGGGTCATGATCAAGAATCGACCTCAACTCATCTAAGTCATGTGATTAATTCTGGAACTAGAAATTCACGCTGACCTGTGGGTTTCCTAGAAATGAATAGAAAGAAATTTGAAACCACTAATGCGGACATGAGAGCATAAGCCAGTCACTCCTTTTTCTGATTTAGACTAAGTGTTCATGTGTGAAACCAATGGGTATGAAATTTTAATGGACACCATTTAACTCAAAGGGATACAGATTTGAACCAAGATAGAATATACACCAGACTCAGGTTATCCTTGCATTTCAAACTCAAAATGAACTTCAAACCCAGACTAAAATAAATTTCAAACCCCTTTTCAGAGCCACAAATCAGTTATAATTTAGAAATCATACTAACATATCTTGGGCTTGAATCCAAACAGGCAATATCACAAAAAAAATCCATACATCCAGTTACAACCTATAAAACCAAAAACGATAATGCTCCCAGAAATAAGATAGCAAATTACCTAGTTCGCAACTAGTATACTGGAAACCACCTTAATCGCTTCATTTCCCCTCTAATTTTTCTCTAGTTAGCTCCTCTTCTTCCTATAAATTGCCAAAGACCTCCCCCTCATTTTTGTTAGGTGACTCAAATTCAGAGTTAGGGAGAAAAAGAACATGCCCATCCCTTCATCTCATGCAAGTAAGTCATCTTGTTAGAGGGTGCTATTAACCCTCTTCTACTGCCTTCACGAGCCTTTTGTTGCAAAAACAATAACACCAACCTTTATCTTCTCCAATATCCCCATTTTTAGCAATTTTGACCCCTCCAAAAATTCTTCTCCTGGTTTCGTCCCCTTCCCTGTGTTTTGTCTCCTAACTTCTTATAACCCACTCAGGAGACAAGATCTCGGCACTTCAACGAAGAATCCCGTGAACAAGGGAGTGGCCATGGCAGTGAGGTGATGCAAAGGCGTGGAGGATTTGGCACCAGAAGTGGAGCAAAGCAGGGAACGCAAGAGTGCAGAGGCATGAGGGGATCAGAGGAAGGAAGGGACCAGCAAACGGGGAAATCAGAAAGAGAAGTGGCTTTGGCAGGAGGGGGAAAGTGACATAGTGCGTTGGAGAAATGGGGTAAGAGAGTTGGCAGAGGTGTAGATGAGTGAGGAGCAGAATTGGAGCAGAGGGGAGGACCAGCGTGATGGGTCATTTGGTTGAAGGGTGAATCAGTTCCGGGTCCTGGGCTTAAAGTTGGTGGACTGGTGGGTTGGTGAATTGGGTTGTAGGGTTTGGCCAAACAATTGGGCCAAATGTTGTGGGTTGGTCTCATTTTGTATTTTGTCTCTTTTTTGTTGCTGTCTCTTTTATAAATATATATATATATATATATATATATATTTATTATTTTCTCATATTAAATATATATGCCTCTTTTTTTATTTCATATTATATTATTTTTTGTACCCGTTTTTGACAATCAACAACAAAATAAGCCTGGACAAAATTGAGTGTTTACAACCTTCATGTGCTTACTTCAAATATGGTTCTTATTTTCATACTCAATTATCTTCAAGTATGAATATTAATTTTTGAATAAAAAATTAATTTTTATTTATATAATTTTTCATAAATTATATATAAATTACATATAACTATACTTATAAAACTTAAGATATTAGTGTTATTTTTTGCTAATAGAATAATTTATTTATATTCATCATGTTAATTTAGTGAAATAAAAAATATTTTTCATAAAATATTAATTATTAAAAAATTAATAGGTAGTTCAAAAAATAATAAACTTTCATCTTTTAATAATAAATTAAAACTGATCATAATAGTAAAAATATTAATATTAATTGATAATCTCAATAAAAATCTAAATAAAAATTGATTACGTTTGTAAATTATATTACAAATATTTTAGAAAAGGAAAGTTTTAAAATTAATTATTATATTTATACCAAAATTTTATAATAGATTGAATAATATTATTTAATTTTTTTACAAATTATACTTAAATTTTAATTGTAACTGTATTAAATTTTTTATATCAAATTTTATTTATTTAGGATGGGTTTTAACAGACTTGTTAATGATAGGTGTTCCTGGACACACCTACCACTAGTGGAGTATGTCGTTTCTATAGCGTGGACCTATTGGAGATCTCTATATACCCTAACCACATACTTAGACTAGGATTTGATACCAACTTTGTCACACTTCACTTTAGAGCACGAGACCGGCATAGGAAAATTACCATTTAGGTAATAACCTACTAGCCTAAATTATTCAATGCAATTAATACCACTAAAAAATAATTATGAATTTAATTATAGAAATAAGACACATTTTGACACAAAGTTTCTAAGTCCAATTTTTAGTAGAAATTTCAGTAAAGTTTCCCCTGAAATATGGACTATTCCAGGGTACAAACAGAATAACCAAAAGGTGGACAAGCCCACCATAGTTCAAATGGTCTCCATGGCCTAAACATAAATGGGTCCAATATGGATTGTATCTACTAACTACACATGAATTATGCAATTATTATCATTACATATCACGACCCTTATTCAAAATGCAAACAACCTATTCAACATTGTCCACTATTTTCACAAGTGCACTTCACCACTACTCAGAATAATGCCTACCAATTCAATCTGCAAACCCAAAGGGTGCAGGCGGAGCTAAAGGAAAATCACCAGTGACTTGATCTGAAAAATGTTAGAAATTGAAGGGGTGAATCACACTGATTCAATGAATGGAATAAATACTTACCAAGAGATGCATGAACTCCCAGGTGTAAAGTGCACTACCTTTAAAATCATCATGTTAAAACACCTTTCTATTGCATAAGAAGTAATCATAATATAATAATATACATGTAATGCACCTTACATATGGGAAATAAAATGATTTATATGTCCAACAATAAGATAATAATATTTTAAATATTATCAAAAAGAATATTTAGATTTAGAAATACTTCACTGGAGTTCACAAATTACTAGGATCCATAATTAATCAATGGAAGAACCCAAATTGAGAAATCAGTTTTCCCTCTCTAGAAGATAAACTTAATTGGAGGGGCGACCCAGTTCTTACCCTTCATAAATGCACTCGCCGAAGGAAATATTTAATTAACACTTCCTTCCGGAGTTCACTCATCCAGATGAACTATTCCATTCAAACTCAACCTTCTGCTAGAAACTGCACTTACTGACAGAAGTACTATTTATCAGGAATTGCCCTCAACTAATAAAGGTTGTGACCTAGGTGCACCTAGTGGTTCTACCACCACTATACTACGTATCCTAGAACACAGTTCTAATCAAGTTCAGAAATCTTACACAAGTCATGCTTTCCCATAAAACTTTGGAAAAAAACTCATAATTTGGGAAAACACAACAAATTCATATATATATTGCACTTTATTCAAACATCTCAAATCATGCTTGAAAATCATAAAGTTCATAATATAGAAATTACAATTTTAGGCATCCAGAGATAAGTAGATATCCACTCACTCTTAGATTAAGAGCTTAATACTCAATCCGCAAACCAACCTCCATGCTTTACCGAGTTGAGTCTGAAGAAGTTAGTTCTAATACTCCTATACAGTAATTAAAAAAATGCTTTAGCCCCCCTCCTTAAACTTAAATTAATCATTGACTGTACTTAAGAATATCAACTCTTCTTTAAAAGGGATGAAAAAACTGGTTGAATCAAGAACTTAAAGATTATAAATTTGATAATGCACTAGAATTAAACTTAGAATTTATACTCGAGAGAAAATGACCCAACAGAGGAAATTTCTACAAATAATATTTGGGACTGACAGCACTAAGGGACTAAGAAATTCAAATACCCACACAATGAGGATAGAAAACAAAAATACTAGAGTAAGGATTGTATTATAGTTTAGGTTCCAGATTCACAACCATTAATAGAAGTTAGAATTAGGCCATTAACTCCCTGAAATTTAACTTAGTAATTCAAACCAAGAAGAGAGAGAGAGAGATATATATATATATATATATATATATATATATATATATAGAGAGATCACACACACACACTTTACTGTAACTCCTAAGGACATCCTTCCTTTTCAATTTGGGATTTAAAATTACTCAAGTCAAGAGTACCCAAACTAGACTTATTTAATTTTCTTCATTTAAGAATTCACTAACCAAAGGACCCAAAGGCTTTAAATCAGAAAAATTTGAGGAAGGGATACAACCCATTGAATAAAATTCAAGGAACTAAAATCTTAGATTAAATTCAAGGAAATATTTAGAATCAACCCAAGGCAACAACCATGAAGGGATCAAGGTGAGAAATTTGGAAGTTAAACAAGATTTTAAACTTAGAGAATTCATTGCCCCCAAAATGAACACAAAAGCCATAAATAATTTAAGCAAAATACTTGAATCTTTGCCTCACATATGGATGAAGAATCAAATTACAAAAAAGAGGGGGGAAAGCTTCCAAAATCGTGACTATTGCAGTCACAAAACAGCCTAATGAGGAGCTTTTTTTCAGCTACCCAACGCCGACCACTGCTCCGCGGCTTGGTGACGGTGAACGGCAGCGAGAATGGCTCCCTTTTACGGAGGAAATGGAAGAGCAACTTGCATAAATATTTTTTTTCTGCTATAGGCATTGGCTGGAGCATTTTTGGGAGAGGGAGAGTGAATTTTCTTTTCTAATTTAGTGATTTAAATGGGAGGAGGGCTGTTTTGAAATTTTTTGTAGTTATGGGTTTGCTATTAATCCCTAGGCTTTAGGTTATTTATAGTAAAACCCCTTTTTTTTGTTTTAGAATTTAAAACATTACAGATTGCTTCATAGTTAAGGAATTTTTTGTTGTTATACGACTTTCACTTCTCAAATTCAACCAAAAATCTAATAGGACATAAAGGCAAAAACAAAAAAATAATTAATGAAAAAGAAAAATAATTAGGAAAATGAATAAGGCCCTAAAAGGTGACAAAAGGGGCTTATATAAGTTAGAAAGATGAAATGAGATTATGAGTAAAACAATATGTGAAAATTATTGTTGGCTAATGTGTAAAATAGTTAGGTTAGGTAAGATAGTTAAGGGTCACATCATCAAAAATTTAACGTAGGTTAGATGAAGAGATGAAATTGAAACTTTAAAAAAGTTATAAGGGTAACATTGTTTAAATTAAAAATAGGATGACTAAATTGAAATCTTTTATATAATAGGGGGACCAAATATGTAATTAAGCCTAACTAAAACTGTTAAATTTAACACTCAATTAAACGATGAGGTATAAGTTGACTAAATTATGATAGTTTAGTGTACAATATGCTACAATTAATAAATTATGGGAACATTATAATGACAAGTAAATATGTGATCGAGAAAATGTAAATTTCCCAAAATTTAAATATAAATTAGTGAAGTATTTAATTGATACAAAAAGAAAATTAATAAAGGGGCATTATTAGAAATTCAAACAATATTGGTTACAAAAGAATGTCAATAAATATTTGGAAGTGCCAACAATTTCGTCCTTAGAAAACGCATATGATTTCACTTTTAGCTTCTTTAAATAAATACAGGTAATAATTGAAATTATTAAATATAATAAATTAAATCAAAGAATTTTTGGGTCTTTATTCACGCTTCTAATATTTTAATTAATTATTTTGTTAAATATAACTTTTAAAAAGACTAGTTCACAAGTATTAGTTTAAGTAATATCTTTTTTAACGTTACAAAGCTATTTAATACATGATTATCTCATATGCTATGATATCTTGGATACCATAGCATATGATTTCAAGGTATGAGATATCATGATATCTAATATTCTTATATTTAGGATGACAATTAAAATTTGTCAATCATGACATCTTGTTCTCTTAGATGTTTTCTGTTATCTTATATGACAACGTACCAAACATAGGTACATTAAATATCGCATGTCATCTAATATGTCATTATCAAGAGTCAGTATACCAAAGAGCTTCAAGGGGTCGTTTGGTATACTGTTATCTTATATTTCTTGGTATCTTGAATACCATGGTATGAGGTATTATAGTATAAGATACAATTATATCTAAGGAGGCACTTGATACATCAACATCTTGATCATGATATCTTAGACAATAGGCAATATCCAACATACTTGTGGTTGATAAGTTATCATCTAAAATGACAAGTGACATCCAAGATACAAGATGTCATAAAATTGAATTATTTTGGGTTCCAAGGCCCAAACCTCATTTTAATGAAGTTCAAAAAAAAAAATTTGGGTTCCAAAAGGCTCACTTAGTTCATTGGGATTTAATTTGAAAGTTTACACAAGCAAAGTTTTTAGGGCTTGGTAAATTGGGAATCAAAAGACCAAATTTTTTTTCTTTAAAAATGTTTCAAGGACCCAAAATAGAAAACCAACATGGGATAAATTTTGTGGGATTCCTTTGGGTCATTTTGCCATGTAATTTGACACAGCAGTGCCACATCAGTGCCATGTCATCAATCATAAAAGTTTCAGTAATTTCATTTGTCCCCAAAGGTTTCATAAATTTCATTTTGACCCTTATTCTTTTATAAATTCCATTTTGACCCCAAATATTTCAAAAATTTCAGTTTCGTCCGAAAGCTTTGAGAAATTGGATTTTGAACCAGAATAATAAACCTTTGCCATTCTTAAACATTATGTGAGGAATTATTATATCATTTTGTTAAGCTTTATTATTTCTCATATTATCTTATTTTTTCAAACAGTATGTGGAGAATTGTTCTCCCATTTTGTTGAGCTTTATGTGGAGATTCATTTTCCCATATTGTCTCATTTCCTTTCAAACATTTCATAGAGAATTGTTCTCTCATTTTGTCAAGTTTTATGTGTAAGTTTATTTTCCCATATTATTTTAATTCATCCTAAGATTTTGTGTGAAGATTTATTCTCTTATATTATGTAAAGATAGTTTTTGCCTTAGGAAAGGAATCATGTATCCCTCTTATACAAATTCTCATCAAAACAAATCCTGAACCACGTGGACCTTAATCCCCTTAGGGGTACGTAGGCACTTCATAGTAAGCCATGTCTAGTTTTTTCATATCTTATTTTCTCTAAATCGCGATAACAAAAATTGGATAATTAAAATGATTAAAATACATTAAAAATTAAGCGCAAACAATTTAGGGTAATTATCCTTAGGGATGGATGTTGTGGGTACCTAACACTTTTCCTACATGTAATTAGACTCTCGATCAAGGGCCAGTGTTTGGTTTTTAAAGGATTCTAATTATTATTCTAATTAATTGGTGATGACTCTATTTTTAAAATCTCTGTGTTTTTTCCTTTTGTTGCCTTAAGATCATGACAGTGCTTTTTTTTTTTGTCATCATGTTGTGACATGAGGTACAATTTAAAAATTATTTAGGGAAGAACTTAACTCTATTATTGTATAATTTATACCAAAAATAGTTTTATCTCTTTATAAAATACATATTGAACAGTCATAAATCAAGGGAAAAATAAACAAACACACCAATGCAATTTTATAAAATTTTATTAGAGTTACTTTTTTGGGTACTTAGTGCTAGGACGATGAGGATTCAAATTATAAACATTCAGTCTTATATTTATTTATCAAGAAAGAAATGTTGGGGGAATATAAGGATTGAGTAATTTGAGTTCATTGAGATCTGTTTGATTTCAGCTTACAGTGTCCCATCTTTTTCTTTTAGTATATGAAAAGTGTCGATGGTGTCGTAGTCTAAGCTAGTAGTTGAATTTAGTAATGGTCATTTAGAACTCTATTTATGGGTTTATTTGGTTAATCCTATTTAAAGAAGGTTTATATTTTATATATTGCTAAAGTTCTCTTTTAGTCCATTAACTTTTCACCAGGTTTTAAGTTTGTCCCTTAACTTTTTTTGGCTCCATTAATGTCCTACAACTTACATAATAGCTTCAAGTTTATCCCTACAGTTAACTCCACAAATGGATTTGTGACTTGTCGTTCACATGGCAAGTTAATTGCCAACATGGACATTTAATTGTCACATCACATCCTTAGATTACAAAAAATATTTAATCAGTTATATTAAAAAGATCCCAAGGCTTCATTAACGGAACATGGAGCAAGATTAGTATCACCACGGGCACCAGACTTCCCATGACAAATGTAAATAAGTGGACATAAGGAACAAAGAAACATAGTTGATATACAAGAAAGGAACATGAGATAACACATAAATGAGTTCAAAACCAAAACAAAAAAAGAAAAAGAAAATGAAGTACAACCAAGGAAAAAAAAACATAGGAAATAAACATCACTTGTAAAGGATGGTTATACACAAAATAACTCATTACATTAACATCATCTAGTTTTGTAGGATATAGAGTTATACTATATATTATGCCTTCTCAATATAAAGGATTTCTTATCATTACTGTCGAAGTTGACGCTTTTTCTTAAGCTCCAAAAGGAAGTCTAAGTTTTGTACTAGTCAGGAACAGACTTGGACATGCTCTCCCTTTACAAGCACCTCTTGGCCCAAGCCAAAAGCTTAGGAAACTCTTCGGGTTATACTGAAATTTCCAGTGGTCTCGTGTCATGTCCTAAATTCTGGACATGTGACTGGTGTGGAAAACCACTATAAAGTAGCATCCACAAGCTTAACAGATACTCTATGCATCTTTAAGAAATAAAATTCAAAAGTAAAAAGCTTGAAAATCACACATTTATATAAGAAACACAAGGGAAATTTTACAAAAAATTTGGCAGAGTTTGTCCTGAAATATAGACATTCCAAGGATACAACAACACACCAAAAAGGGTGAATAAACCCACCATGACACATGAAGGCTTATGTAGCCAATTATAGTACATATTTATATTAAAATTATTAATTTCACCCTGTTAACATGTACAAACACTAAACTAAACCATGCAAATCCTATCAATTGTCTAAACTACATTCAAAAGTTGCTCCACTGACCAAAGTAGAATAACCCACCAAGTTTCATGTGGTAGGTTTCTATGATGATAGAGGTTCAGAATGTGGGGGGTACCACAGCTCTATATGAAAAATTTTAAAATAAAGGAATGAGTCACACGGACCTAGTGAGGAGAAACAAACCCACCAAAGGGTACAAATTTTTGGTAAAAATTAACATATATATAAATATAAGCATATAGACACAATTTCTAGTAAGTCGGATCAAACTCAAATCAGTATCATTTTTTTATCAAAACAGAAATCAGATTGTAGCCAACATAATTTAACTTATATAAGCAGTCAGATTCTTAGCATGATGAAATATCTATTTGAGTAAAAACATGTTTACAGGAAAATAAATGTAAATCAGGAATGATGGATCCAATGCCCCTTCATATGAGAAACTTGGTCAAGTACAAATACAGGTAACATATATTCAATTCAGAGCAGAGCTATTTGTTAGGTACTGATACATATAACAAATAAACAAATATCAAATCCGAAGTAAAGCTCAGTGGATGGTGAGATCCCATAGTCCATGGACATCCAAATAAGGTAGGTTCACCTAAGGTTACTCTATGAAAGTATCATTTTCATAAAACAAAAAATATTTTGCAAGAAAACTAGTTCATGTGAAAATAGGAACAATTATCATCCTTATATATAATCTTTCACCATGTGAAAGCAGTGGAAATAGTATTATCACTTCACATCTCAAATACAGTTCTCATTTGTGATTCAAGTATTCAGTATGGATCGAAGTTATATATATATGGGAGGCTGATCTTCTGAGATGGATTGTTTATTATGAGAAGTGAGAGGAGCCATTTCAAACCCTTGGATTAATATCAATGGTTAGGGTTAAAAGTATCATTAAACTATCATGTACCAAGCATGTGCCACTAAAAAACATCTCCCACACTTACCTACATCTCCACGCGCCCTTCATCTCTAAATTTACATAGCCACCAGTCTCTGCCACTCCAATGCATCATGCTTCCGTAGCTTTTAGCCCTTTCATCGCATTGCAATAGCCGTCCCAACCTCTTCATCGCATCACATCTTAGGTAAATATTTGTTAGCGTCTTGTTAATTTCTATCAATTCCATTTACAGAGAAATACCTAAAATCCTATAGCCATACCTAGCTCATTGGCTAAATAAAAGAAATCCAAACCAGAAGTATTTGAAGGCTCATGTGCTATTATTAATCTTATTCCTTATTGTATCTCACTCAATGCTTAGCAACATAAATACTTATAGGATACTTTGGGATCAAACCATAATTTTGGAATCTCAACAGTATTATTTCAAGTTTTATCATTGGCTTGAAGTTTCCAAAGGAAGTTAAAACATTTAGAACATTGATACAAAAACTAAGTTATTCTATTTACAACTTTGTACTTATAGTATACTTTGGGTACGTAGTTTTTCAATGTAACCTAATTACCTTGAAAATCCTGAATGAGATGACTAATCTAGCTATATTGATCTTGTTGAGTATTGGCAGTAAACTCACTGGTTCTTTGTTAATTTGTAGAAGATTTACATGTATCGAAGTGGGAAGGAAGGCATAAGGATAACTAATCAGAAGGTCACCCCTTGTTTAGTTGGTTTCATTGTAAATAGAGACTTGCTATGGTCCTTGGCTTTTCATAACTAATTACCTTTGAAGGCATGCAAAATGTTGCAATACTTTTCTTTGGAGGCTCAAATGATCGTGAGGCTATTGTTTGGAAATTGTAAATGATTTTGATGTCAATGTTTGGGGAAGAGACTGTAAATTAGTTTGATAATGCCTTAGAGATGTATTCTTTGTTTATAGTAAGAAAGGGTGGTAGAGGACATTGTTTAATTGACAATTGGTATGAGTGACTAGGAGGATTGTAATGTTAGAATTGTTCAAAGTTTCACATACTTGGTTTTATGTACATAATATGAATGAATCAAACATATTACTTTCAAACTTTGTAGCAAACATATAATTATGGAGGGACAGTGGATCACTTGCTTCTGCACTGCTTTGCTGTTGGATTCTTTTAGCATTTAGTGTTATTTACTTCATATGGTGTGACTAGATAATAAATCATATTTGAAACTTAAATGACTGACTCTCATATTTGAATTTAAATGGTTGATAGTGAGAAAAATTCTAAGCATGGATATGATTCATAATCATATTGTTGGGAATCCAATTACAAAAAAGTACAAGGAAGATAATATGCTATTTATTAAACTAAATTTTAAAAGTAATTTTGATGAATCAATGAAAGAAATATTTGTTTGGATACTTTGTTTCAAAAACAATTGTTTAAATTAAAAAACAAAAAATGTATTTAGATGAATTATTTTTAAAATGAGTTTTTCCATTAATATAATATTAATATTATGTAATATACTCATTGGATTTTACAAAATGAGAACCATGAAATGTGATGCTTTCACTACACCAGTCAGCCATGGAATTTGTAACAAACATATAATTGTCCTGCTGAGAAAGTAAGAAATTTGTGGTCACATGGTTCAGAAAATTTCACTCCATGGAAAATAATAAAATACCTGCATAACACAAGTTAATGTCTTTGATTATTAAAATACCATAACACAAGGCTAGATTATAAGAAAAAAATTTCATTAGCTACAGTAACATCTCAAAATCAAGAAACATTAAAAAAGAAATTAACATAACTTAAAGCAGAAACTCCACTAGCATTTCTTATGGGAAAGCTTCAAAGCCAAATCAACATAATTTGAAGCAAAGAATCCACTAGCTATAGTGGTAGATGAGCTTCTCCAACTATTGCAACTGAATCAACTGTAGGTAACTTCATACAGATCTCAAACAACTTTTCCAAGTGATGTAACGGTCTCCAAAACCTGAAACTAATCAACACCAAGAAACACAGAACACTTAAGTCATATGCATAAAGAGAAAGATACAAATAATGATATAGTAAAAATATTATAAGTGAACGCATAAGAAATAAGCTAAGAAGCTTTTTACCAAGAACTAAGAAGGGGATTTTGTGGGACAATTGTAATTATCATGATATGCATATTGCCCACAAGCTTTATAGAGCCTTTTTTTTGTTGTTGTTCAATATCTTTTTTTTTTCCTTCCTTAAGACGTATACCGCTTCCTTTAGTCTTGGAAAATTGAGGTGGATGAATTTTAACATTTTCTGGAACACTTGATCCAATAAAAGACTTTAATTCCTCAGTTTTGCTTTGTTCAATGTCCCCCTTCATCTCAAACAATTGTTTTTCAATACTAACAGCCTCATTTATTACATGTAGTTTCTCCTTACATTGCCTAACCATATGCATACACTTAAATAATTGAGCCCATGCATTAGATATTAGCTTATTCGTACTTTTCTCTTTAGAACACTCTTCCAATACATTGGCATCAACTTCAAAAATATGTTTATTAGTTGCTAATTTGGTCCACCTATTAACAATGAAATTCCTTAGAATTTCATTTAGACCTTTACCCTTCAAAACCTAAAGTATATGTCGGCAAGGTATTCCTTCATATTCAAACATATTACAAGAGCAAAGAGCATCATGATTTGAAGTGTTATAAACCACTTCTATTGGTTTACCATTCATTAAACCATTATCAATTATGATCCATATCGACATCCATTTTTCCTCTTTCTTTTTTTCAACTCCACAATCCACACATGTAAACCAAAACTCCTTTTAAAAGATAAAAAAAATTCTCATCAGTATAACCATTCCTGCCTTGCTTCTCCATGTCCTGATTTGTCTTCAATTTAGGCCAAGAATGTAGTGCATCATTATCATCAAGAACACCTTATGCCTTTGAGCTGCTATTGTAGAACCAAATCTCATCCAAAATTTAACCAAGCTAAGATTATTATTCACAAAGTTTCCATAAAAGGAATTTTCACTTTCTAATCTTGAGGTTATCCTTAAGATTCCTGCTAAAAATAATTCCTTAAAGTAAGTAGGTATCCATATACTTCGAATATCAAGCAATGTAATAGCCAATCATTTTTTCCCAAGCCGAAATCACTTATGATTGATTTCCATTCTAATTCAAATTCACCTGGCGCTTCTGAATTCCAAACACATGACTTGAATCGATTATTGAAATCATTATTAGCATTTAAAGAAGCACCCACTTTTTTAGAAAGCTTTTTCATGATGTGCCACATGCAAAATTTATGAGTAGATGATTGAAAAACCTTCTTTATTGCAATTCTCATAGTAGAGTCTTGATATGTTATAATGACAATAGGGTTATGTCTTGCCATTGCTTCCAAAAATCTCTCAAACACCTAACCAAAAGATTCAGCTTTTTCATCTGCTAAGAAGGCATCTCCAAGGGTAACACATTGTCTATGATCATTTACTCCAATAAAAGGTACAAAAATCATAGAATATTTCTTTGTTTCACATGTGGTATCACATGAAACCATGTCCCCAAATAAAGAGTAATTTTTTCTACAAATACCATTGCCTAAAAGACATGTCTTAGCCTACCTTCACCATTTACCTCATATGCATAATAAAATGAAGGATTCTGCTATTTTTTTTCTCTTAAAATTATCAATAAAAACATGTGCATCAGAATCTTTAATAAGGGCCTTCAAATCTCTTGAATAGTTTAGGAGATCCCTTTGTGTGCATTGTCATAATGTGATGGCTGGGAAAAAGACGCTGTCATGACCTTAAGGCGACAAAAGGGAAAAACACAAAGATAAAAAAATGGAATTGCCACCAATTAATTAGAAGGATAATTGGAATCTTTTAAAAATCAAATACTGGCCCTTGGAATCAGAAAAAGTGTTTGGAAGTCTAATTACACATGGGGAAGGTGTTAGTCACCCCACAACGCCATTCCTTAAGGATGGTTACCCTAAATTATTTGTGCTTAAATTTGTTGTATATAAATTATTTTAATTATCTCTTTTTGTTATCGCGATTTAGATAAAATAAAAAGATGAAAGGACTAGACCTGTCTTACTGTGTAAGTGCCTACGTACCCTTAAAAGGATCAAGATCCACGTAGTTCAAAATTTATTTATTGAGAATTTGCCTAGGAATGATATATGATCCCTTCTATGAGGTAGAAAAAATTTTAGATAATGTGAGAGAATAAATCTTTACACAAAACCTTATGATGAATTAAGACAATATAGACAAATAAACTTCCACATAAAGCTCAATAAAATGAGAGAACAATTCTTTACATAATATTTATGAAGAAAATAAGACAGTGTGAGAAAATGAAGTTTCACATAATGCTTAACAAAATGAGAGAACAATTCTCCACATAATGTTTGAAAAAAAAAAGATAATATGAGAAAATTTATTTCCATATAAAGCTTAATAAAATGGAAGAATAATTCTCCACATAATGTTTATGAAGAAATAAGACAATATGAAAAAATGAATATCCACATAAAGCTTGACAAAATGGAAGAATAATCCTCCACATAATGTTTAAAAGAAAAAAGAAATTATATAAATTTATTAACCTAGATTGAATTCCGAAAATGACAGAATTGATATGTTTGAAATGTTTAGGGACCTAGGTGAATTCTCAAAGAAATCATTGGAGCCAAAATGTGATTTCTAAAATATTGAGACCAAAACCTAATTTTTGAAAAGCATTGAGGCTGTGATCAAATTTCTAAAAAAACTGGTGCCAAAATCATATTTTTGAAAAATATTGGGGCCAAAATCAAATTCTAAAAAGTATTGGGGCCAAAACCATATAGCTGAAAAGTATTGGGGCCAAAATCATATTTTTAAAAAGTATTGGGTCAAAACAAAATTCTCAAAAATAACTTAAAGAATATTGAGCTTTTTGAAACTCACTTGAAATATCTAATTTGGGCGCTTGAAACCTTCTTTGAAGAATAAATTAAATGAACCCTCAAAACTTTTTAGCAAACAATATAATTGGACCCTTGGAGCCCTATTGCAGATTTTCACTTTTATATTTTTGTAATTTATATATAAAAAAAGCCTTGGGTCTTGGACCCATAAAAATTAAGAATAATCTTATGATAAAAATCATGATTCATTTTTTCTCAAAGGTGTTTTTTTTTTAATCTCATTTGAGAGAGGCCTTTGGAGCCCAATGACTTAGAAAATCTTCTCATTTTTATTATTTTCTTAAGAGAAATCCAAAGGGAGAAAACAAAAATGTAAAATAAAATAGATAAAATAAAATAGCCTAAAATATAAAAATATAAGGTAAAATGAAGAAAGTCCTAAGTTTTACAGCAACAAAATAAAAATGAGGTAGAATTAGCAAAATAATAAAAACTTATACAATATAATAATATGATAAATTACAAAAAGTTTAAAAATACGAGCAAAAAAATAACACAAACCAACAAACACATAGTTTATACAAAGAGAAGAGAAGAAAAAGAAAATCATAAAACAAGAATACAAATATATATATATATATATATTATATTTCAGAAAGACAAAAAGTGAGCTCAAAGGCCAGGGCATCCGTATTTCAAATTGAAGATAAATTTTTAGAAACAAAGAAAATGGTGTTACAATTTTATCAAAACCAAAGGAAGGAGGTAATCCATTTTTTTTTATTAATAGGCCAGATAATAATTTTAGAACAATAATATGAAGTCTTATTCTTCTTTTTTTGACATAAGCATTTAAGTTTTAACAAGAAATTGATTTACAAATTTAGCAATAATCACATCTCAGGTCAAAACAAAATAAATTGAAATCCAAGTTTCCTTAGACTAGAATAACGTATTATCTCTAGAAAAAATTTGACTCTAATCAAAACCCCTAAACAAAATCAGACTATCAATTCAGTGCCCATTCCTTATTTCCAATTAGGAGCAAAAATTAATTTGGTGATGGAATCATGCAACAATTTTAAGAAGACTCATATTCAAACTTGAGAACAAAATCAGACAAAAGAACAAACCTAAAAAACAAGGAACAAAAAATAACATTTGATCTGAAATAGAGATGCCCCTAATTGCCATGGATCCTGAGATTCCAAGAATACTCTTGGGTCCACGGGATCTCGTGCTATCATAGCTCAACAAAACCAAAAACCAATCACAACAAAAGAAAAAGAAAGACGAAAGAAAAGAAAGAAAACTTACACTTCTTTGTCTTCAATCTAGGCTTCATAGAAACTTTTCAAGAAAACTCTTGAAATCTAAACCCTCAGCTCAAATTACCCGAAGAAAATCTTTCTTCAGATCACCCAAACAGTAGTCCTTTTTTTCAAAGAATTCCCTTCGTATTCAAACCCCTTCAAAATCACTTCCTCTTTTTTTAATTTTTCACCTTCCTCCTTTCGAGTTCCAGTCTATCAAACATTCCCCCTCACTCTGTTTCATTTTCATCGTTTTATAGGCGTGGAAGGGAACCAAATCCCATGGATATGGGGCCGTAAACGCTGAGAATCAACTAGGCAAAGGGTGTGTCGCGCATGATTGTAAAAGGAGGCCAAGGTATCGTGGATCAAAAGCTGTCAAGAGGTATGGAGTAAAGGAGTGTCTACTCTAGTCACGCATGAGAGATAACCGGGAAAAGGCTTAACAGAGGGGGAACCAAAAGGAGTTTTTGCTAGCCAATGAATACAAGGGAAAGTAGTGGTGTGAAGGAGTTAGGCAAAATGGAGGAGCAGAGGTGTGATGGTTGCAGGTTTGGCACTGGTGTGTTGCAGAGGCCTGGAGCATATTTGGAGCAAAAGAGTAGAGGCATGGAGGAGATACGCTGCGACCAGGGTTAAGAGACATTAGGTATGAGGGGATGGGTATGTGAGCTGGGTCGTGGAGCAGGCTTGGACCGAGTTGAGGAGAGATTGGGCTGCGAGGAATGTTGAGTTCAAAGGTATAAAAAAACAAGGAGAAAAATGGGCTTTGAATCAAAAAAAAACTTTTTAGTTTTTTAATTTTGTACTTTGTATTATTATTATTATTCTTATTTTAAAAACACCTTTTATGCAAATCTTTTTATATATTCTTTTATTTTTTAATAAAATAATAATAAAAAGTAAAAATAAAATAAAATAAAGTTGGACAAAATTAAGTGTTCACATGCATTCAGCATTCTCGTAACTCCCGACTTGTTCTTTCAATAAGTGGTAAACTTTTGAGCACCAACATTTGCTCTATTATATGCACATAGAAAATTTTTGTGGATAGAGTTTACCTTCCTTATTGATTTTAAAAATTGCCTCTTTGCAGGTGTGGCTAATGGATGTGTATGGCCTTCATGAAATCGATCAAGTTTGTATTTGCCTTCCACTGTTCTCTTAAAAACAACCTTTGCATTACACCCTTCCCTTGTAATATCGCTTTTCCAAATTTTAGGTATGCTCCATTTTTTATTATTTTCTTTGAAACTCCAATTTTTATTATTTTCTTTGAAACCTTTTTTTGAACAAATTTCCAACACGTCATCCCCTTTTTGTCTTTAGTTTCAAATTACTTACATACACTGAAACCAACACTATGTTCATACCTCTTATAAAATTGTTTCCAACTTCATGCTTTAATTCAGCATCACATAGTGGTACCCATTTATGTACCTAAAACAATGATAAAAATTAAATTTATTAAATATTTCTATAAGCAAAGATTATTAAAAAAAATAGTCTAAGCAAAGATTACCTTGCTTTCTTCATAGTTCGATTTTGTTGGTTGGTACATTGCTCAACCTTGTTACCATCAATCTCCATAGTCGTTATTTCTACAAAATTGATTAGGGGATGTCATCTACTATGGGAGAATAGTGTAATAACATGTATTGCGTAATTAATGCAATTAATCATAAACATAAGGTTATAATTACAGGCATTCAAAACTTTGCACCTTTACCATTTTGAATCTATAAGTGGAAGAATATCTAATATTCAAAATGGAGTTTTCTTGAAACTCTGGTCAAATGTCATAGTTAAATATAAATAAGACTTTTTGGATTTTCTAAGGTTGCGTTTTGACTGTAGTCTTCATTACCACTAAACAGACTGAAAATTTAATAGCCAAAGTTTGACGAGAGATATGAAGTTAAGGATCTACACACCTAACAAAGAGGAGTGGCATGAAAATCAAGCCGTCTATAATGCATGATCTTACACTAAGAGCCTGTTCGGATGTTCTTTAAAAAGAATGACTTTCATAGAATGAAAAGTTGGTTTTAAAAAAATAATGTATTTTAGTAGAATGAGAGGTTGTTTTGCGTTCGGATGCAATAAAAGAGAATGACTTTTGAATCAGAAAAGGTGTCCAGCTGCAAAACTATAAAATAACTTTTGGTTGATAAAATTACTGAAAATGACATATATATGGAATTTAACATTAACAAATTTTAATTTGAAGAAATTAATATTTTAATTTGAAAATATTAAAATGAATATATACATGACTAAAAATAATGTTTTTAAAAAATAACAATTTAAAAATAACAATTATGTAAAAATAATCATAATAAAAAGCAACTAAATGAAAGAACTAATATAACTGTATTAAAGAAAATATTTGATTAAGAAAGTGTTTTCTACAAAATATACATACTTAAAATGAATTTTGAATCAAATACCTTTTTCAATATTTAAAATATTTAAACAAATTAATTTTATAATGAAATAGTACCTCTTTAGTCTCCATGACATAATGAAAATTTAAAATTTTAACTATGATAAAATTTAACTATAATATTATAATAAAAAAAGATGAAAATTTTATAATAACAATTTCTCGTGATCTCCATATTAGGTTTATAATGGAATCTCTAGTTTGTTCCATAGAAATAACATTTTCTCTAGTGACACATCTCTGTTCAAATACATCATACACATGAACATATTCGTCTTCTAGTTCATCAATAGTTTCAAAGCATCGAAGAAGATCTATATCAGCATCCATTCTTCTAATATAGTTGTGAAGAGCAAAGCATGCCCATATGATACCAAATTGTGTTTGGATCTTATAGTTTGTCATCT
>JASKGM010039443.1:0-22911 GCA_034509205.1 Ceratonia siliqua
TTATTTGAATAAAAATATAATTATTCAATATTATGTTATCTAATTATATATATCTATATTATTATTATCATGTTAGAGTCCTTTATAATTGAAAAAAATATATTATTTAAACTTATTCAAAACGTTTCTTAAAAAATCATTCGTTTCCATGAAATTTTCAAAATGTTTCGAAATGTTTCCGTTTCCTGAATAACCGAAACGGTACCTCGAAACGAAATTTAATACCTTAGGGAAGAGGAAAGAGAGAGAAGAAGGAGAAAAGAGGGAAGATGACACATCAGCAAAAGAAAGAATAAAAAATTAGAGTGTGTGAGAAATGTTGAAAAAGATTCGGTTAAGTAAACTTGGTTGAATGTTGAGCAAATTTAGATTGGATAGATTAGATTAAAAATAAAATAAAATTTTTATAAAAAATTTTAAAAATATGATAAATCTTGGTCGTGATTTGTTCGGACCAGTCACGTCGTCCACTACTTGATCGATTCGGATCCAAAAAATGTAGATGAAAATGGTGTGAAAATAATGAGATTGTATCATTTTAGGTGTGGGTTGAGGTTCTCGGGTCCCTATCCAACCCCACAACGCGCACTATGCGCTATGATTAGATGTTTGTATAATGAAAGTAACCACAATCATAAACTGGGGATAAAAGAGAATAAGCAGTGTGGGCAAAGTGGAAACAAAGCTATTTCCATTCCACCTTTCCTCTTCTTTCATCATTTGGATCGTATCTGATTTAATCTTAATTAATTATAATCAAAATATCACATTGTTGCTTGATGAGACAGATGATCCAACACTAATACAATTAAGTCAATGCTAGTTGTTTAAAAGTACGATCGAGTTAAGATTCGTTTAAAGATGACAATTCACTTCAATGGATCCATAGATATTACTTCATCTATCTTGACTATGTAAATAATTAACTTGGATATTTCACCAATTCACAATATAAAATATGAACTCGTTTAATTTATTATGCTAAATAGATGCTGTTGATATATAGTTCTATATGAAACATTCTTCATGAGTGAGTTTGGCACTGTGACATCTTTCAAAAAGTCCAGAGCAGGTAACTTTGTAAATATATTTGAGATTATTTTATTTAAATATTTAGAAATATTGTATTATAACAATATTCTATGTGGTTTATTTTTTTTCTAATATCTTAAATAATTTCAAACTCAATCTTAGTATTGATTATTAAGTTACTAATTGAACAATTGGTCTAGGTTCTTTCCAGTTAATTTCCACTATATATGCTTAAATAGTAGTCCGGCTGTCCTTGTCGTTTGTGGAGGTAAATATTCCAAATCAAGGCAAGCACTATTTTTGTTCTTTTATTTATATTAGTGGGAATATTTGTAAACGCTGGCAGCTGCTACAGTCCTAATTGTCATCATAGGCTAGAGATAATATTGTTAAGTGGTGCCAAGGTCCCAAATTGCTCAAAAACCCATCATATTAGCCCCTTGTTTGTCGGGATTACATAATGAATAATACCATTATTTGCTTTTTTATTTTTATAAATAATTCTATTCAGATTTCTTTGTGATTATTGTATTTTAAAATTATATTTTATGAAACTTATATTTCTTTCTAATACCTCAAATAATCATTTTAAAATTACTTCGTAATTACTTTATAATAACACTAAACACAAGGTAAAATATCATAAAATAGCCTTTTGAAATAGAGTTACTCAAGAGATACGAGACAATAAACCTTGGATTAATATGAAACTTGTCTACTCATGCCATTATACCTATAACCAAATTGCTGCCTGAATGAATCAGCACGGCCACCACCATATAGGCCTTTGTTTGCCAATTGCCACTCTCTTTCTCAGTGGTGCACGCCTAGCAGGTCCCATAGCGTCCGGCAGCTTGTCGCAGCCCCTTCCTTCTATTATTATCTATTACGTACTATCACTATCACTAAGGAAAGGAAAAAAAATTAATGAATGAGGCAGTTGCTTCAAGTTGTATAGTTGCTAGTGAGCACTGCACTTGTAATGGAGTGCATGTTAATGTTTATCACCATCTCCCACCACATACGTACATATTATGCAAGGACTCCAACCACAACCAGCTCCTCACTTAGCTACTGCTCTACATACGTCCTTTTCCACTACCATATGTCTGGTTTTTCCTGATCTCCTGCTCATGAAATATCTTCCTTTTTCTCTAATGTCAAATTCTTTCTGGCTCATATTAATGTCTACTGTTTCCCCCCTCCTTATCCTCACACAGTACATAATCTTTCTTTAATTCATTATGGAGTGAGTGCAGTACGTAGTTGAGTCTTTTCAGCATATTCGCACCTACTCTTGTTTTTGCTTAAATAAGGTATGTTTCATGCCAGAGCTAGCTACAATATCTTCATTAATTGCCTCAATCTCTCTTCTGATTTTATTTAGGATATATTTATAGGGAATTTAATTCTACTTTATCTCCTTGTGACGCAGCTGATTCCATATTCTATCTACTCTGATTAGTTTCCTTCGTATAGCAAGTATAGTAGGAAAATAAAGAGTTTGGGATCAAATAGTGGCCACTTTTTCCCTTGGCATCATATAATTGTGCACCTTGATGCTTCAATATTGCTTCTTCCTGTATTACGTCAAAATATATTCTCTACCCAGTAGATAGAAGCCACCCGGAGTTGAAATGCTCCCTTACTTTAATTCTTGGAATTTTTTGGCCTCACTTTTCTTCCTACTCACTCCTCACTCAAACCCATCAGATTCTACATGTTGTACTTCACCTCATATATATATATATATATATATCCTACTCCTAATTAATCCGTCCATTCTCTATTGTTTTATTGTTGTTTAATAAATGATGCTCTTAATCATTCATTAACCACTAAGCTATATAATTAATATGGTGCAATATTAGCTACTAAAAATGCTCATTAGCGGAAAGAACAATATATACCCACAGAAAAGTTCAAATCCAGTACACCACCACAGCCACCATATTTAAGAACACCCACATCATTGATTAATATCCGATATCAAAGGCGGCTAGCTAGGTCTGTCAAAACTATCAAGCCAGAATTCACGAATAAGTAGAAGATCAGATCTACAGAAAGGTCTTTAGAGAGCTACAAGCTGTGAAAATGTTGGTTTTGGGTTTGGGTTGCAGCTGCTGAAGCTGACAGAGGACAGTTATTGTTTTAGTGGATCAAACGTCAGCAGACTCAGCACCATTTGTTTCTATTCACAACCTCAATCATTAATCGATCGATAGTGATTAGTATTTGGAGCACAAGCAGGAGGTTATGACCTCATTTAATTATAATACTTTAGATATTTAAAACTAGGTGATGTGAAGAGGGGCATGAAAAGTGGATAGAGCACTAGGTTTATTTAGTTTTAATAAAATGTTAGCGTCCAAAGTAATCAAATTTGCAACCTTGCAGGAGAAGTGAGAGAGAGAATAACTTGGGTGGATGCGTGACGTACAGCTTCAGTAAACTTATTCTGTCCCATTGTTATATTATAGATAAGAAGCTACCACTTCAAGTATGCATTTTCAGATGGATAAATACTTGGGGCACAAATTAACTAACTACTCCATTTCCAAACAGTCTCTTTGGTCAACTCCAAAACTCTGATTTAAAACATTACCCCATGCTAAATCTTTGATATATAGAATCTGCAGCTAGATCAGCGCTACGATCTCTCCTTCAATTATGTTCCACGTGGCTGGAAGCTGGTAGGTAATTAGACAAGTAGTTATCATGTATGGAGGAAGAAGCACACCTGAAGGATCCTATATTCTGGTTGTCTCCGTCGTCACTACATGCTGCTGAGCTATTGCTATCGGAACAAATCTTTTTCAAATTCTGCCACGCCTCTGTTGTATCCAAAAAATTTCAGCAGCTCTTTTCCTTTATTCTCTCATTGTTTCCAACTTGCACATGCTTTGGCATCTCATGCATGCTACAATCAAAGGTTTCCATCAGCTCTGTCAACCTCCAAATCCACCCTGCATATAATATACATATGGTATTAAGAATCTCCTCCTGCGTCAAATTTTGTGACTGATCATATCTTTTGGGCCATAAACACAGTTACGCACAAGGATCTATATCATGTGTTTTCATGAGCATTAAAAGCTTCATAACTGCTTCTCTGAGGTGGAATTACATAAATGACTAATTTGAAGAATAAATGTTCTAAGTTAGTTATAGCTAGTTTCCCCTTCAAATGTCAAAACACTTAGCTAACTGGAATTTTATTACCAAAAAGATAACATTGGGCTCTTCCAATATTGTTCTTTCGTCTGGAAAGATGGGTATTTTGACTATTTTCCCCTCCAACTGGCAATTGCCCCAAGTCAACTCCCCTCATTTTGTTTTGTTTACGGGTTTTTGAATTTTGGGCTGGACGCCTGGCTTAAAATGTTCGTCCTATTAGCATGGAGAGATAACCGGCCCAATATGGTAACAGAAACAAGACATTTGAAAAAAAAAGCCCTCAAAACATTAAAGGTTAAATGGTGCTTTTTATACTAATCATGATATATTATTATTTTATGAATAATTTTTAGTTTTTAAGTTTTAAGTTTTTATAATTTTTATTTTGAGAAATAATTTAAAAAATTTAAAATTTTTTTAAAAAAAATAAAAAATTTCTATAATACCAATATTCAAAAATAAATCAAAAAATAAAGTAAAAAAATTCTTTTAATTTTTTAATTTTTTTTCAAAATTTTTTTATATTCTTTTAAATTTTTTCTTAAAATAAAAATTATAAGAAAAATAAAAAAAATACTCATAGAGTATTGCATAGAAAGCACTTAAATTAATCTTAAATTCTTGAAGAATAAATTATTTTAGCATTGGAAAAAACTACTAGAAGGTATAGAGCTTGTATTGCGTTGGAATTATTTTAGCATGAGAATTGCTATTGAAGTTAATATCCTGCTGATATTGATATAGTTGTCAAACTTCTGAAAGAACACAATTTCAGAGAAGGGGTTCTTTCTGTATTTTGTTTTCAAACAAGAAATACTGAATGAATTCATTACCATAGCCATAGGGAGATGGGGAAGGAATCTCTTCCTCAATGGCTGCAATAGATTCCTTTAATTTGAAGCCATAATCCCTATCTACAAGAGCTAAATTGCGAATTGTCATTTTCTGTTCTCCCTTTCTTCTACCATGCAGCTGGGTCAAGAACCAAAAAATAAAATACTGGAAAATTTGTCATTTTCTTGCATTTTGGGTTTGTTTTGGTATCATAATTCATAGGGTATTATTAATTTTATTTATCAATAATTAAGTAACAACATGACATGGGTTAATTTATGATCATCCAATCGTTTGATGATTTCCCTTTTATACGTCGAATGGAGAGTTGACGAAATATATTACTATACTCAAGTGATCTGGTTTTAGTACAAGATTGGCAGAAGCAACATTTAAAATCCTTGTTCATGACCTGTTTTTGCACGCTACCATTCGAATTCTTATAACGTACTCATATTTTTAAATTAAATATGATATAATATTTTAAATTATATGTAGGGACTATATATTTAACCACCATAGACATCTTAATTTATACACAACATGACTTTGACTTTGTGAACCCGGAAATTATGCAAAAGTCCTTAAGTTTTGAACTTGACTTCTTTTCATCTTATAAAAAATACACAAAAGATATTAGCTTTGCATAAAAGGAGTTCTTTTTTTTTTTTTAATCACGAGTTGTACAGAAGTTGTCAAAGTAGAGACTCGACCTAGATTTTGAATTTTCTAAGTGACGATTAAAGGTATAATTTTTAATGATCAAATGGAGTTTGATTTGGTCAATTAGGTGGTTCCATTCCAAGGACAAAGGTGCCATTACCCAATAAGGGTAAGGGCTGAAGAGGCGTAGCTCTCTACTTCTCATGTGAGCACTCAGTCGAGTTTGAATGTGGACAGAAAATGCATACCACCCTTTGCTAATCAACTCTCTCTCAATCCTCATGGCTTCATACGATGACACCCTTTTAATTAGTCCAAAACCACGGCGTCTATAAATATGCTTCATTCTGACTCCACCATGAACATCAAAGCTTGATATTCCAAGATGACGAAGCTTCACCCTACCAAACTTGTTTACCCTCTGCTCTTCTTTAGCTGGACTCTAAGTTGTTTCCTGGGCGTGGCACAAAGAAACGCAACAGTCCCAGTGAAAGTGGGAATCGTGCTTGATCTTGCCGGAACTACGGGGAAGATGGGTTTGAGTTGCATTAACATGGCCCTCTCAGACTTCTATCTCTCTCATTCTCATTACAAAACCAGGCTCGTCTTCAACATCAGGGACTCCCACAGAGACGTCGTCACTGCAGCTGCTCAAGGTTCTTTCTTAGCTTTCTCTTTTTCTCTCTGCGTTTTTCTTCATTTGCTTGGGCCTTATATATCTTTGATCCTCATTTATTTCTTCATAGTTGGTATACGGAAGCTTGTCAATTATGCAAGGCTTGTTGGATTTTATCATTGTGACTTATACTGTAATTATGTCTATGATATCTTGAATTAATCAACGCAAAACTTGACTTTCACTTCAAAGTTGCAAACTTTTTATACAGTTTCCGGACGGGTGACAGCGGAAAGCCACAAAGTTTGAGGACATATGTGTGCCTCTCTAAAATTCTTCAGTATTTACATTTTAACATTTCTTATTAGTCCCAAAGATAAAATCGTGGTGGAAATAAGTTGTTACTTCCATTATTTCAATAATACAATAATTGAATAATTTTTTTAAGAGAAATTTGCACTTTCCCACCCATATCTTTACTTATAATTACAATATTCTCCATAATATATTAATTGTAGCATATTGTACACTAGGGATGGAAATAGGATTGGCCAAGCTTTAGCTAAAATACGCTAGGCCTGACCTGTTTATAAAATCTACTAAATTTGGCCTGACCTGTTAGCCTATTTAGACTTATTAAAAAATAAGTCAAAAATATTCCTTAGCTTACAAAGTTAAAAGTAGACTTTGGCTTATAAGGCCAAATGTAAGTCATTGGTCTTTTTTGGCTTACATATAATATAATATTAAATATATTTTTAAAATAAAAATAAAAATATAAAAAAATATATTATAAAAATATAAATATAAGCCGGTTTGCAAGCCTACAGGCTAAGTTATAGAAGCTTGACTTATTTAGTTAATTGGGCTTATATAAAGGCATCGACTTGATCTAAATTGTTAAATAGGCTAGGTTAGGCCAGACCGACAGTAACCCCCTGATAAGTCGTCTGACCTACTTCCACTCCTAACCTAAATTGCTAAATAAGCCGGGTCAGGTTAGGTTGATAATAGGTTAGACTATAAGCTCCTAATAAGCTACTGGCTTACTTCCACCCTTATTGTACACTCAACTATCATAATTTAATCAAATTATGCTTGAATGTGATAAAAAAATGTTAAGACAAAAATTTCCTTCCTCTTAGTGAAAAATTATCAATCATGATCACTTCATTCCCTTTGGCAATAAGCTTATCGACATGGTGATTTCCCACAAAAGTTGCCTTACCGATGATGACAATCCTCAAACGGCGGCCAGTAATTCCTACTGGGACCCTACCCAGTTTACCTCCCAAGCCATAAGAGAGGGAGGATGAACGCAAAAGCTGATTATGTTGCGTGAAGCCAGAGGAGAAGGATACGGGAATGAAGGAATGGGGTTCGAATTAATGAGCTTAGGTGAGAGAGATTGGGTTGAATGATGAACAAGGTAGAGCCAATAAAAGTACCGACTAAGATAAAGAGAAGCCTTTGCTTTCTCAAAGGATAGTTAATGGATTTGGGGAAAGATCTAGAATGTTTAAGGGTTTTGGATGTATATGTGGGATTTTGGGTAACATGAGTCGTTGTCTCTTCGTCCCATCTAAAATTTACGTTGGTTTGCTTGTGCAACTGCTTCATGCTTTGAGTTTGGTATTTGATTGTACAACTTTGGGCGTTGAAAATATGGAGAAGAAAATGACAAAGAGGGGTTTACAATGTGGGTAAATAAATGTGAGGCTTGTGACACTGCCACCCAGGATGGAACTAGAAAAAATAGGAAGAAAGGCAAAATAGTATACACCTAAACAATAGAGAAGGTAGTGTCACGCCCCAATCCTGGGCACGTGACCGGCGTAGGAAACCACTACCAAGATGATATCCTACAAGCCTTCATATATGCATGCATATACACAATGACACAAGACAAGATGGTATGCAGGACCTTTTTTTTTTTCTATACAAGACCATGTACACCCTAGGCCAACTGTCCACGATCCCGGCTGTTGCTCCATTTGCCTTCCTGGCACCTTGCAATTTCTGGAGGAAAAAGAAATAAGGGAGGGGTGAGTCACAGATTCAGTGAGATGGAAAACCGCTACCCGAGGGTACAAGTTTGAAAATAAAATAATACATGGGCGTTACAGGTAGAGGGAGTAGTATGGAAATTTTATAGGAGGAAATTATATCATACATATATACATATATAAGAACATTTTTTTTAGGCGACTACCCCTAATTTATATAACCTCATTCCGTCCATGCTGTCACTATATGTTAACTACAAGCTTCCATTATTGTTTCTTGGTATGAAACAAATTTCAACATATTGAGATTAAGGAAAGTGAAGTTAGAGTGACTGGACAATAACCCAGATCTGGAAAAATAAAGCTCTAAAACCACAAAATACACAATCTCTATACCTGGTTGGAGACAAAGAAGCAGGAAAGGGCGACGGAGACGCGACGGAGTGAGAGACGCAACGATGGCTTCCGTTCAACAATGGCAACAGAGGAAAAATGTCGGGGAAGAGGAAACTGGGAATTGCGCGTGTGTTTTGGGAAAGTTTTATTCCCACCTGAAATGAATGGAATAAAAAACTTTCCCTCCTTCCCATTTTAACTTTCCTGGGCAAAAAATATTACTTGGTATCTTATTTTATAGCTGCTACCAAACATGAGAATGTTTTATTCCCAAATCACTTCCCCATGAATCTTTAAAGACACCACATGCCAAACACCACCTAAATGTAAAGTAAATTGGCCACTGCCATCGCCATCGCTGTGGATGTGTATGTTTTTAGGTAAATTTGCATTTATCCTCATTTTCTTTGAGTATTTAAGTAATTTTACATAATAAATTTATTATGTTATCTCTGCTAAGTTTTTTTTTTTATCACGTGACTAGTACATTATTTAAAACTATTAATTTAATATTTAATTAAATAATATGTTGTAATTTGACTAAATTGTGATAGTTGATATGCAATATGTTATAATTAATGTATTGTGGGGACACTGCAATTGTAAGTAAAGATGTAGGTGAAAAAATATAAATTTCCTTTTCTAAATTCATATAGATGCTGAGGGAAAAAATATTGATTATTTTTATCAGGAGATATTATACCACACATATTTATTAAAAATATGTAAAACAGATACTGTTTTTTTTTAAAAAAAAAAGATTCCAAATAACAAAAATTGAATAGCGAAAAAATAATAACAAAAAATTTATTTTGTTAATTATGTGACTTATATATGGGAGCTAATTGCGACATCAAAGGCCCTTCCCGGCAATAAGGCTCGGCTTGTAGCGAAATGTTTTAACTTGATATGAGAACACAACATTTGCATGTGTTTTTTCCTTAAATATGTGCACCATCTTTATAACAAGAAATCCCAAGTCAAATAACATTCTAAATTTTAGATTTTCCTGATAAATAGCTGCAGATCTCATAAGAAATAAGGAAGTACAAGCCATAATAGGACCAATCACATCAATGCAGGCCAACTTTATGATAAGTCTCGGAGACAAAGCTCATGTGCCCATCTTAACCTTTTCAGCAACAAGTCCTTCTCTTGCTTCGCTTAGGACTCCATATTTTTTTCAAATCACACAAAGCAATGCAGCTCAAGTGAATGCCATTTCTGCAATCGTCCAAGATTTTGGGTGGAAAGCAGTGGTGCCCATTTACGTAGACAACGATTATGGAGAAAGTGTCATACCCTTCTTAACCTATGCTCTCCAACAAGCCGATGCTCGTATCCCTTATCTTAGTGCCATTTCTCCATCAGCCACAGATGAAGACATTAGAGGAGAGCTTTATAAGTTGATGACCATGCAAACCAGAGTCTTCATTGTGCACATGACCTCCACTCCTGGCTCTCGACTCTTAACCATAGCAAAACAAATTGGAATGATGAGCCCTGGTTATGTTTGGATCGTAACTGATGGTCTGGCTAATGTATTATATAGCTTGGATGACTCAGTCATTGAATCAATGCAAGGAGTATTGAGTGTGAGGACTTATATTCCCAAAACAAAAGAGCTAGATGATTTTAAAGTTCGATGGAAAAGAAAGTTCGTACAAGACAATCCAAGCCTTGTTGATACAAATTTGAATGTTTATGGAATATGGGCATATGATGCTACCACAGCGTTAGCAATGGCTATTGAGAAGGTTGGCACCTCCAACCTTGTCTTCCTTAAGAGTAATGCTTCAAGCAACTTAACTGATATTGAAAATCTTGGAATTTCACCAAATGGTGAAAAGCTACATGAAGCGTTGTCAAACACTAGATTTAGAGGCCTAAGTGGAGAATTCAATGTTATTAATGGGCAATTGAATGCGTCTACATTTGAGATAATTAATGTGATTGGTAATGGCGAAAGAAGGATAGGATTTTGGACATCAAAGAATGGACTAATCAGAAACCTGGATTCAACAAACACAAGCATATATTCTACGTCTAAGAACAATCTAGGACCCATAATATGGTCAGGGGATACTTACTCTGTTCCAAAGGGTTGGGACATTCCTACATATGAGAAGAAGTTGAGGATAGGTGTTCCAGTGAAAAATGGTTATTATGAATTTGTCAAAGTAACTCTGGACCCTAGCACTAATAAGACAGAGGTCACTGGGTTCTGCATAGATGTGTTCAAGGCTGTGCTGGAAGTGTTGCCTTATGCCTTGCCATATGAATTTATCCCATTTGCGAAGCCCGATGGTGAGAGTGCCGGAACTTACAATGAGCTTATCAGCCAAGTTTATTATGGGGTAATTCTCTTTGTCTCCTCCTTTCCCCTACCCCTATGTTTGTTTTTCTTCATTAAATTTACTTCAGAAATATAGTTTTGCATCCACAGTCTCAATACCCGAACAAATCATCAGAAAAAGTATTTTGGATTTACAGAACTACGATGCTGTGGTGGGGGATACAACAACTATTGCAAACAGGTCCAATTTTGTAGACTTCACATTGCCGTACACAGAATCAGGGGTAACAATGGTTGCTCCTGTTAAAGACGACAGGAAGAAGAATGCGTGGGCCTTCTTAAAGCCATTGACATTGGATCTTTGGGTAACAACTGCTTGTTCGTTCGTATTTATTGGATTTGTTATTTGGGTGCTTGAACACCGAATAAACGAAAATTTCAGAGGACCTCCATCACATCAGATTGGCACGAGCTTATGGTTTTCTTTCTCAACCATGGTTTTTGCCCATCGTAAGTGTTGCTCATCTCCGTAATTTTCACAAATGGTTTCAATTAGTAACGCTATTTTGTAGTTGAAGCACACTATTCATTAAGCATTAGTTGAAAAAATCCATCACAAATTTTGTTTTTACAGGGGAGAAAGTGGTGAGCAACTTGGGTAGATTTGTGGTGATCATATGGGTTTTTGTGGTTTTAATTCTGATTCAAAGCTATACTGCAAGTCTGACTTCGCTCTTAACAGTTGAACAGCTTCTCCCAACTGTTACAGACGTGCATCAACTCATAAAGAATAGATTAAATGTTGGTTTCAAGAAAGGTTCTTTTGTGTATGAAATTTTGAAGGACTTGGGTTTCCAAGATTTTCAGTTGAAAAGATATAATACTACGGAGGATTGCAATGAGCTATTCGTTAAAGGAAGTGCCAATGGTGGCATTGCTGCTGCGTTCGATGAAATTCCCTATGTGAAACTCTTCCTTGGAATTTATTGCTCCAAGTATGCCATGGTTGAACCTACATTCAAAACTGGTGGCTTTGCCTTTGTAAGTTCTGTGAGCATTTTAACATTTTTTTTATCTCTACGATGATTTGTACGCGTGGTATTTTCTCTTTTGTGTGCTCACTATTTTTGCGGGGATTATAGGTCTTCCCTAAAGATTCTCCTCTTGTAGCTGACATTTCAAGGGCAATCCTGAATGTGACTCAGGGAGATAAAATGAAAACAATAGAGAATGCATGGTTCAAGAAAAACAGTTGCCCAGAGTCTGATGCTTCAGCTTCTTCAGATAGTCTCGGCCTTGAAAGCTTCTGGGGCCTATTTCTCATTGCAGGGGTTGCTTCCTTAGTAGCACTCATTAGCTTCGCAATTACATTCCTGTATCAACATAGACATATCTGGTTACGCTATGATTCCAGTACTTCAATATGGAAACAAGTGGGCATCTTGCTAAGAATCTTTGACCAAAGAGACCAGGGCTCTCATACTTTCAGGAAAAGTGAAATGCGAAATAAAAGTGAAACTTGTAGTACTCATGGTTTGGGTGCAGTTGAGGTCTCCCCAAGTACACATTGCCCTCCAAGTCCGTCAAGTCAAACTGATTCAAACTTTTCATTTTATGGAGAACAAGGAACGTTTTCTGCAGACTCTGGTGAGGCTAATCCATATGGCCTTGCACCTCAAGACATAGAGATAACCATCTTGCATAATATACCATCTTCCGCCAGAACCACTACTCCAGAAGTGGCCAACTCAGCTCTTCAACAATGACTAACTGACTTAGTCATTAGTAATTGTACAATTAGACGAGAATATAACTCAAGGCTTCACTCGAATAATGTGAAATTTCAAAATTAGTTTTTCGCCAGTCAAGATGATAAGATTGAAAGGTTAAAATGAAGAAAGAAGAAATTGAAATGTATTTAGATTATTAAAATATACATAGTATTAAATTTAGGTACCTCCCTTAATTTTACTCCTTAATTTTCATCTCTTCATATTTTCATTTTTATTAAACACACCAATTGCTTTTCTTTTCCAAGGCGTAAAGTACATTTTATAAAAATTCGAATGTTATGATACAACTTTATAAAATTAAGTTACTGATTGTTTTTTTAAAGATAATTGACTGTGTACTTTATTTAATATTCGCTTATACAAAATGTTGATTTGGTCAATGAGGCATTCTGTTCTCCATCAAAAGATTGATTCTTCTGTGTTTTTGAAGTAGGATGGCTAATGAAATAAAGCCACAACCAAACAGTTGTACCTGTATTTAAATTTTATGAGCTTGGAAAAAATAATTTATAAAAAAAGTTACATATTGACAATCTAAATAGAATTATAAAATTTATCTGTACAAGATTGCCATAAAACTTAGTTGATTTTTACTCTAAAAACACCTAATAAAATTTCATTTGAAAGAAGTGCAATAGCTTGTCTTGGAAATTAAGGAATTGAGAATTCAAAGTTAGGGAGGCTGGGGAATTTTATATTTTCTAGAACAAAATCTTGAAGACCCAACATGTCTGTTTGGTAAAAACAAAATCAGCAGACTCCGTGGAGCTAGCATGTGGTCTGATCTTCAAATGAGTTGAAAAGTCAAATGTGGTCGAATCTCCCAAGTCTGCATCAGTCACATCACACGCAGCTGTTAATTGAGTTATTGATTTATTGAAATGTCAGTGTACTTCATTACTAGGAGATGCGTCATATTCATATACTCCCGGATAATTATAAATAATATAGTCCTCTAATCTTGTTGGGTCACCAAAAAGCTTAATCAATTACAGAAGATGGATGTTGAAATTTCTTGTCTTATGACAAGATCTATATACTTTGATTTGATCAAAGTCAAAGTATAGGTATAGGTATTACTAAATTGAAGTCAAGTCAGCAGGTACAATATTTAAAATTTAAAAACCTTGCGGACGACATGACATGTCTTTCATCTATTCTCCGTATCTTCCCTTGGCCATGTAGAAAAAAGACTTGATTTTGGAATCTTGAATTCTACTTCAATTTTTTGTCCCATTGCATAAATTACCCAGTAAACAAATTGTCCAAGTGTAGCACAATATAGTAAAATGGGATAATAATTGTATAAAACAACATGGTGATAAAAGCCCAGGGAGAGTGGATCCGGCACCTCCACATATTCCACAAAAACTGCAATCTACCAAGTTATTGTCAACCCACTGGAGCAGCATGAAAATGATTGAACTTGAACGTACTACTCAATGGGGTTTGATTTCGTCAAAACTTCAACCTAGATGAAACAAGCCTTTGCATAGATAGGACCAATTAGGAACATTTACTGTGTTCACTCGGTTCAATTTGACAGAAAATGCATGCCATCTACTCACTCACCATTTTATTTAATCAACTCTCCCTCAGTCAAGGATATAAATATGTAATATATCTGTAATATAAACAATTTATAGATAAGCCAAGTTCTAATTTTTATAAGTAACAGTATAACTAATTAATTAGAAATTGCAAGTAACAAAAGTGTCAATATTTGCAAAATTAAACCCCCTTTCTCTTTCCCCGAATCCCACCAACTGGAGGAAAATTTGACCTTTCTGACAGGACTGACTATAATAAATATGCTTCATTCTGATTCAGGCTACACCATGAACATCAAAACAAAGCAAACCTAGCTTGAAATTCCGAGATTATGAAGAAGGGCAGGGCAAAACTTGTTTACGCCTTAATCTTCTATTGGTCTCTAATTCTCTGTTTCTACCTGGGCGTGGCACAAAACAACACAACTGTCCCAGTGAATGTCGGAGCTGTGCTTGATCTTGCCGGAACAACTGGGAAGGTGGGATTGAGCTGCATGAACATGGCCCTCTCTGACTTCTATCTCTCTCATTCTCATTACAACACCAGGCTCGTCTTCAGCATCAGGGACTCCCACGGAGATGTCGTTTCTGCAGCTGCTCAAGGTTCTCTCTCACTTTCTCTGTCTCTCTGTTTCTGTGTTTCTGCGTAATTTTTCATTTCCTTGGACACTGATATGGTTGGTATGAATTATGAAAACCTGTCAATTATGCATAGGTTGTTGTTTGTATTGATCATTCTGACATACAGATTACTCCTACGTACTAAGTATTTATCTCATTTCAAAGTTTGAATTTCGAAACTCTTTACAGTTCAAATTTGCTTACAGCGCAAACCCAGAATGTTTGAGGACTTGTGCATCTCCAAAATTCTTCTAATCTTTAAATTTTAACATTTCTTATCAGTCGCAGAGCGTGGTGCTTAATTGTACTTTAAATTTTTTGAAGGAAATCAAATGTTACTTGCATTATTTCAATAACATATGATACTTTAATTGGATAATTATTTGATTACTTAGATTCATATAGATTAAAACATGCTACGGGAAATAGACATTATCGATTATTTCTTTTCAACATATTTGTACACACTACACACGTATTTTTTAACAAACTAAGTAAAACACAGACTGCTTAAGTAAAGTAAGAAAAATTCAATCCAGTGCAAAACAATTAAAACCTAGATAGACAATAATAATGAATTGTCTTGATCTGAGAAAACAACATTTGCACATCTTTTTACCTCAAATGTCGTCTTTAAGACAAGAAATCCCAAGCCAATAACATTCTAAATTTTAGATTTTCTTGATAAACAGCTGCAGATCTCATAAGAAATGAGGAAGTGCAAGCCATAATAGGACCAATCACATCAATGCAGGCCATCTTTGTGATAAGTCTTGGAGACAAAGCTCATGTGCCCATCTTAACCTTTTCGGCAGCAAGTCCTTCTCTTGCTTCACTTAGGACTCCATATTTTTTTAGAATCGCACAAAACGATGCAGCTCAAGTGAATGCCATTGCTGCAGTCGTCCAAGCTTTTGGGTGGAAAGCAGCAGTGCCCATTTACGTAGACAACGATTATGGACAAGGTGTCATACCCTTCTTAACCAATGCTCTCCAACGAGTCGATGCTCGCATCCCCTATCTTAGTGCCATTTCTCCATCAGCCACAGATGAAGACATTAGAGGAGAGCTCTATAAGTTGATGACCATGCAAACCAGAGTCTTCATTGTGCACATGACCTCCACTCCTGGCTCTCAGCTCTTAACCATAGCAAAACAAATTGGAATGATGAGCCCTGGCTATGTTTGGATTGTAACTGATGGTCTGGCTAATGTATTATACAGCTTGGACTCCTCAGTCATTGAATCAATGCAAGGAGTACTGAGTGTGAGGACCTATATTCCCAAAACAAAAGAGCTAGATGATTTTAAAGTTCGATGGAAAAGAAAGTTCGTAAAAGACAATCCAAGCCTTATTGATACAAATTTGAATGTTTACGGAATATGGGCATATGATGCTACCACAGCGTTAGCAATGGCTGTTGAGAAGGTTGGCACCACCGACCTTGTCTTCCTTAAGAGCAATGCTTCAGGTAACTTAACTGATCTTGAAAGGCTTGGAATTTCACAAAATGGTGAAAAGCTACGTGAAGCGTTGTCAAACACTAGATTTAGAGGCCTAAGTGGAGAATTCAATGTTGTTAATGGGCAATTGAATGCATCTACATTTGAGATAATTAATGTGATTGGTAATGGGGAAAGGAGGATAGGATTTTGGACATCAAAGAATGGACTAATCAGACACCTGGATTCGACAAACACAAGCATATATTCTACATTTGAGAACAATCTAGGAACCATTATATGGCCAGGGGATACTTACTCTGTTCCAAAGGGTTGGGACATTCCAACAAATAGGAAGAAGTTGAAAATAGGTGTTCCAGTGAAAGATGGTTATACTGAATTTGTGAAAATAACTCGTGATTCTAATACTAATAGGACAGAGGTCACTGGGTTCTGTATAGACGTGTTCAAGGCTGTGCTGGAAGTGTTGCCTTATGCATTGCCACATGAATTTATCCCATTTGCGAAGCCTAATGGTGAGATTGCAGGAACATACAATGAGATGATCAGCCAAGTTTATTTTGGGGTAAAATTCTCTCATTGTCTCCTCCCTTCCTCTTCCTCTCTCTCTGTTTTTCTCCACTGAATTTACACTAGAAACTCACTTTTGAGCATCAACAATTTCAAAATCCAAACAAACGACTTTATTAGTTTGTGTCTCTAATAAAATTATCATAGAAATTAATTTCTGATTTACAGGACTATGATGCTGTAGTGGGGGATATATCAATTATAGCTAATAGGTCCAACTATGTGGATTTCACATTGCCATACACAGAATCTGGGGTAACTATGGTTGTGCCAGTGAAAGACAACAGGAAGAAGAATGCGTGGGCCTTCTTAAAGCCATTGACATGGGATCTTTGGGTAACAACTGCTTGTTCGTTCGTATTTATTGGATTTGTTGTTTGGGTGCTTGAACACCGAATAAACGAAAATTTCAGAGGGCCTCCATCGCATCAAATTGGCACGAGCTTATGGTTTTCTTTCTCAACTATGGTGTTTGCCCATCGTAAGTTCTCGCCAACTTTCCAATACAATATCTAGGTTGAAGTTGAAATACAACATCTATTAAGTATTAGCTGAAAAACCCTTCACAAATTTTATGTTTTTTACAGGGGAAAAAGTGGTGAGCAACTTGGGTAGATTTGTGGTGATCATATGGGTTTTTGTAGTTTTAATTCTAATTCAAAGCTATACGGCGAGTCTGACGTCGCTCTTAACAGTTGAACAGCTCCGCCCAACTGTAACAGACGTGAATCAACTCATAAAGAATAGGCTAAATGTTGGTTACCTGAAAGGTTCTTTTGTATATGGAATCTTGAAGGACTTGGGTTTCCAAGATTATCAGCTCAAAATTTATAATTCTACAGAGGACTGCAATGAACTGTTCAGAAAAGGAAATGCAAATGGTGGCATTGCTGCTGCATTCGATGAAATTCCTTACGTGAAACTCTTGCTCGGAATTTATTGCTCCAAGTATGCCATGGTTGAACCTACATTCAAAACTGGGGGCTTTGGCTTTGTAAGTTCCGTGTCAGCTTTTGCATATTTTTTTTGTCTCTATGATGATTTATAAGCATGGTATTTTCTCTTTTATGTGCTCACTATTTTTGTGTGGATTATAGGTCTTCCCTAAAGGTTCACCTCTTGTAGCTGACATTTCAAGGGCAATCCTGAACGTGACTCAGGGAGATAAAATGAAAACAATAGAGAATGCATGGTTCAAGAAAAACAGTTGCCCAGAGTCTGATGCTTCAGTTTCTTCAATTAGTCTCGGCCTTGAAAGCTTCTGGGGCCTATTTCTCATTGCAGGGGTTGCTTCCTTGTTAGCACTCATTATCTTCGCAATTACATTCCTATATCAGCATAGAGATATCTGGTTACTCTATGATCCTAGTACTTCAATATGGAGACGAGTTGGCATCTTGCTAAGAATCTTTGACCAAAGAGACCAGAGCTCTCATACTTTCAGGAAAAGTGAAATGCGAAATAAAAGTGAAACTTGTAGTACTCATGGTTTGGGTGCAGTGGAGGCCTCCCCAAATACACACTGCCCTCCAAGTCCTTCAAGTCAAAGTGAATCCAACTTTTCATTTTATGGAGAGCAAGGAATGTTTTCTTCAGACTACGTTGAGACTAATCCATATGGCCATGCACCTCAAGACACAGAAATAACAATCGTGCATAATATACCATCTTCTGCCAGAGCCACTATTCCAGAAATGACCTTTGCCAACTCATGTGACCCAGTTCTTCAACAATAACATTCGTAGTTGTACAATTAGACCATCGAGATTTTGTATGTATATTTATAATAACAATGCATCATCTGAGTGCCACTATTAAGTCGTAAGGGCTTTAGGTGATGGGATAAAAAAAAAAAAAGCTTATTGGTTTGTTTTTATTGACAAATAATGGACCAATTTACATTTTCGCAGAACTTGTGTAAATTGTTCCAATTGTAATTACACAAAAATGCAAAGAGATTTGATAACTTAATGATTAAAGCTAGCATTCCCATATCAGTATAAACATTAGGAGTTAGAGTTTATGATGGACTCTACGCTTCAATATAACAAGCTTCACTGAAATAAATGAAATTTCAAGGACAGGGGTTTCGCCATATATAGTTGGTAAGATGAGAATGAAAGGTGTAGATAGAAAAAAATTGAAAGGTATTCAGATAAAATATTAATTTTTGGTAAGTCCCTTAATTTTATTCCTCCAGTTTTATCAACTCATAATGTTTACTTTTATTAAACACACCAATTCCATTTTCCTAATTTAAAGTACATTTTGAGAATAAAAAATTATTATACATATTGACTTGATTTGATCAATAACACATTAAATTTTTTGATTAAGTTAACATAAAAAAAAAATATTGACTTGATCAATAACATATTGCTCTTGAAGTACAATTTCTCTTTCTCCAAATGATGTCCAAACCAATGAAATATAAGCAATTAGACCCTGAGAACCCATAACTAACAGATGTGCCTGTTTTTAGTTATACTCATATATCATTAAATATTTAAATACAAATAAAAATGATTTATACAACAAATTCGTAAATTTAATGGTCTTAATTTTGGCCAAAAAAATAAATACATAAATTTGAGTGGTCTTTATGTCATTAAACTAAAGTTAGAGAAATGGATCCCTTATTTTAAAAACACCTAATAATTTTCTTATTCTTATACTGTTGAAATTGGTCAACATAGATTTGCCCCGACAGAATACTTCTCAAAATCTGATGATGCCGTGATCTCCTCTACAGGCTAATCAAGAATATCGAAGATTGTTCAAAAAATATTCAAAATCTCTAAAAATATCTTTACTTTTTAGGTAAAAATAATTTTTTATTTTTTATATTTACATTTAATTTTGTTTTTTTCTTCTTACATTTATATTTGATTTTGTTTTTATCTCTACGTTTATTTTATTTTAATCTTATCCTAATGTTTTAAAAATGTTCTAAGTTAATATCAGAAAAGCAATATCGTTAAATGCCAAACAAATTTTGCTGATGTGGCAGTAAGTAAAACAGGTGGCTGCCGCGTGATGCAATCTGGTTCCGATGCTCCTTCCTGAACGAACAAGGAATAAGACCCACAACTCTACAGCTGCAATTTCTTGAGTTTTTTTACAGCTCCTTCATAGCCAACCCAGTCCCCAATCATTTCCACGGAACACACTTTTATTTAACAAACTGGGAAAAAAAAAGATTGAGATCAAAGCCCCAAAGCACCTAGTGAGCTCAGATTTTTACTGGAAAACCACAAGACCAAAGAACGGTATTTGAAACTTCAACCTGTTACACTCCTCTGTTTTTGTAACTGAAAAACAGAGCATAAACTCCGGCCTTGTACAAGCTCTTATTTTATTCAGTTACTGTACAAGCTTTGGCTTTTGTGTATAGTGTTTATTCTGGCATTGTGGAATAGCGAACGCCCATCAGCGACACCAATAGCAGATTGTGGGTCAGTGATATATGAAATGCTAGAATGTATATCGTATCTGATTCATGGAAGCAATGAATCCAAGCCAGTTGCTTCTTGTTGTGCTGGCTTTGAATCTATCTTGGTGTTGGTGATGACTGTATTTACCAGGCCATCAAAGAGAGCGCCCAAATGGATATTCCACTCAATCTTACAAGGGTCATCATGCTACCTACTGCTTGTGCCTGATCTCTTTCACCTTTTTCTAAATGTCACAGTGAGTTATTTCATTCCTCTTCATTATGCATGCGCATCATTTTCGAGAAGATCATAACAGACATTTTAATATGTTTTATTCTTGAATCCCCATCTTTCATTCCAACTCTATTTTCTTGTGTGTAATCCTTAGGATCCAGTTTTGGAACCTTGACGCGGAATACTACGTCGAACTTCAAACTGAAGACGACCCCAAGAAGCTCAATGGGCTAGTTTCAAGTTCAAGTAGACCACCAACCTTTCCTACTGCCACATCAGTAAAATCCGTTTGGTCATTTAACGATTTTTTCTTTTGGGATCAACTTGGAGCACTTCTAAAACATTTAAGACAATATTAAAACAAACTTGGAAAACGTTACCATTTCCATTTGAGTGAAGAAGGAAAACGTTACTAATTCTTATCTTCCTCCTCTGTTTTACGTTCAACAAAACAGAATAACTTTCCTCATTTTTAACGTGTATCAGAGCATGGTTTCAAGTACTAGCTTGCTTGTTTGGTCTCTGAAAGGGGAAACGCCTTCCTTCATCGCAGAGCTTTTTGGGGTCGATACACAGAGCGTTTTGGATGCAAATCAGCTTTCTTCTACCTCTGTTATTTACTTCTTCACTCCCTCTTTTTTGGTTCCTCTTAAACAAGAGCCTACAAAATCCAAACTGTTGCCTCCACTCCGCCGCCGCGGCTGCCGTTAACAACCCCGGCTGGGGATGGGGATTCAAAATCGTCCAAGAAATGGGTCACGGAGGATCATTAAATAACTAAGAAACCCCAATGTCAGACTCACCCCTTGATCCACCGTCAACTTATCACCAAGCCACATCCAATCCTCCTGATGAAGATTGCAGCGAATCAGTTGTCGAGAGAGACTTCTTGGCCATTGCTGAGAGTTTTAGTTCTCTCTTCGCTTCGCTCTGTTGCAGCGTTGTCTATGAGTGAAAGGAAGAGTGAATCCGAGAGGGTAGAGAATAGGAGGAAGAAGATCAAATTTTTGTGAAAATGGGAATGGGAGAGGAAAAAGTGTCGTGAGGAGAAACCAAGGGTTTTTTGGTATTTTTATGTAAGAACGTGAGATATTTTGAAACCGTTGTAATTTTTGTTTTAAAAAAATAGGGATCACTGTAAATTTTGTAAGTCCGATTCAATGAGTCATTATGTTTTTAAAAGGTTAAGGTCGAATTTGAATCTTTAAAATCACAGTCCGAATATAAGCGATGAGGTTTAACTTGAGGAGGGTCGAATTTGATTTGTCAGTCCAAAATTTTATTTTTTAAATAATTTTTTAATTTTTTTATCTTAAATAATATATGAATAAAATAATTTATTCTTATATATAAATTTGTTTATATTAATTTATATCTATATATATTTATATTAATTTTTTATCTTAATTAGTATATGAATTAAACATATTTTTTATGAATTATTTATAAATTTTTGTTATTATACTATTATATTTAATTACTTAGAGTATCTTAACTTATTTAAATCACATTATTTTTATTTAAATAATTACGTTTCTACTGTTAATTATATACAACACATTTCAAAGATTTATTATGAATGTAGTAAGTATCTAGTTAATGTATATATATATATATATTCGTTATAATAATTTAGTTATAACTTATAAATTTAACTTATTTATCAAGTGGTTTGATTCAAATTGTACGATATTAAACAATTGGAGTTAATATATATGTTGCACCATTATGATTTGTTAAAACTTCTTAATTATACTAATTATATCATATAAATCAATATTAGTTATTCAGAACCAATTTAGACAATATATTTTAATTTTAATCATTTGTAAATTTTTTTATGATAAAAAAGAAAAATACTAAAAATATCAAATATTATTAGTCATAATTTAATTTATTTAGAATATGTGTTTGTTAATTTTTATGATTAATTTGTATATTTTATTATTTTATTTTATTTCTTTAATTAAGTGATTTTAAGTTTATTTTGGCCACTTAAATGCTAAAAACCTGAAGCGTTAAATTAGGATTTTTAAATAAAAGACTGAAACAAAAAACGTGATCCAACCTAATTCATTTTTTTTATAACCCGACTGAGTCAAGTCTGCCCATTTTGAAAATTGAAGAAAGTGAGTAAAGTGTGTGAAAATCAAGGAACTAAATTTCCAGCGAAACGCTCGAAATGTTCGAAAAATTTCCGTTTCGGGAGACACCGAAACGAAATG
>JASKGM010039454.1:0-22909 GCA_034509205.1 Ceratonia siliqua
ATATATATATAGAGAGAGAGAGAGAGAGAGAGAGAGAGAGAGAGAGAGAGAGAGAGAGAGAGAGAGAGAGAGATTTCCAGGTAACTGAAATTTAACTCAGACCATTATTATGTAATGATCAAGGTAGAAATCATATTGTAACTCACGAGACAACCAGATAGAAATTTAGTGAGTAGTATGCTTGGATAAAACAACATTTAGTCCATACACGTAGAACATATTCATGATAATCTATTTACTGAAAGTGATTGTATTTAGGAAGGATGGATCCAATCCCCCTTTTCATGGGGAACTTATCAGATACACATCCAGATACCATACATATACATAGCTGAGTTTCGTGTCAAATATTGTTTAAGACAGAGCATAACTCTATATCATAAGCAGATACATGTATAAAATATTTAATTCAAATCAAAACTCATTGTCAGGTATCAGTACTTGTTTCAGATAATCATACCTCTAAATCTAGAGCAAAAACTCAACAAATAGTGAGATCTCATAATTCGTGGGCATTCAGATAAACTAAGTACATTATGGATTCTTTAAGAAGTAACTAAAGGATCCATCCACCACAATAAAAAAACTAAAACAAGACTAATTTGTATAGAGATATGCATAAAAATTAGCTTTATACATTATTCTCACCATGTGAAAATCGAGGAACAATAATATTATTAAGGGTAATTTACTTGAAATAACAAACATTAGGAATGAAACTATAATGAGTCAACAACATAAAATTATTATAGTTGTATATATCTCATAGTTATACATGTATATACTAACTTTTTTATTTAATTATCTCATTGATTGAAAAGATTGGAAACTAAACAACAGTACACTTCATAACTTAGCAGAGAAGATTATTTTGTAAACCAGGATTTTAATCCACTTTCATAATATATGCTTAATAAAAAGTATGCCTCCTTGGATAAAATTTCACGCACCACTATTAAGCTTAGGACACTCTTCACCCAACAATATGAATGGATGGAAGAGAGAAAAAAAACTCATATTATTATGATAGCTACAGTATAAAAAAAATACATTGAAAGTAGTTTAGAACTCAATCATATCTAGCCGCTCAAGGAACCCGTAACTTAGGAATAGAAGTTTACCAAATTCCTTGAAGCTCAGGTTGAAACTGATGGGTTGAAAAAAAGAACTCGAATTCCTTATTTATAGCAGCACAACTTCACTATCCCAACAGATATATTTGATTCAACATCACTAACTGCAGTAAAATACCATATAATTCTATGGGTGAAGCAGCGGCTTGGTTTACTGTCATTTTGATAAAGCCAAGAAATTTTGGTTAAGGGAAACTTAAATTTTTGGTTCAAATCATTGGGAATTGAGCCAAAAATTCAAGGTAACTCACTTGAAACTGGAAAAGAAGGAAAGCACTGCCAACCGAATGAAAATGGCTTAACATTTCATCCACGAAGGACTTTGGAACCCAAAATTGCCAAGAGAAAAATTACTTTGCCACTGCTGCTAGTTGGTTTCTACTTGCAAGAGAAGGAAGACATTTTTTATCAAGGGAACCAACTGAGGCACATGCAAAGAGGAACACATGGCCCCATCTTGCTTTATTTGTATTTTATTTTTGAAAGAAAAGGAAAGAAAAATATTTCTTTAGGTGAGATAAACCAATAATAATAATAGTGTCATTACACAATGTAAATATGTTATTGGCGATGCCTGTGTTGGATGAGGATAAATTGGGTCGGAGGTCGATCCTGCAGTCAATCTTACAATATGGAGCATGTTAACTACAGACTAGGTGGGCGTTACCTGGACTTCAATGGTCTAGTCAGATTTGGTCGGTGGTAATAAGGGTAATAAATGCTATGAGTGATAAAAGTCATTTGCCTATATGGTGGAAGTACTTATATTGAGAGATGAAGGCATACCTGCTATTGAGTAAAATGAGGAGGGGCAATTCAGTTCTTAGGGGGTTTTGGCTAATGAGCCTTAATGTCAAAGTAGGCTTAGTCGAGCATAGGCCATGACACTTGCCCCCATGTCGAGAGTTCAGGACCAAGCTATCATAGGTTGAGCTGATCAAGATAGGAATATGGGGTATTTGTTTGGTGAATCAAATATGTATCCTACGCTGACATTTATTGTGTGTACTGTTCATTTGTGATTCAATTTCTAAGCGTGTGCCACGTGTCAAGTTTCGGTAATTGGATATGACACTTCATGTTTTCCGTTCATTGGATCATCTTGTGGTTCGTTCATAAATGGGCATTTGATTCATCATTGTTGCTTTTTCACACTTGTTTTTAGAGGTTAAAGTAGGGGTTGGGTACTCACTGTTTTTTTGCGTTACGTCTTTATCTCTTAATATGTACTTCCATTCTTACCTTTTTTCCTTGCACTACTGTAGGCTATATTAATCATAAGTCGGTTGATGTCTCTTGGCCCTACTCATTTTTAGGTGTTGATTAGCGCCAGTTGGTAAGAATATAAGGTCAAGTGTTCTGAGTTCAAAAAATATGAGTTCATCAGCTGGTCCTCTTGAGGTGAAGGCTGGAGGTAACATTAAGTTGGAGCTCTAGTGGATGAGGCTCGAGATTTTATGCTTATCTTCTTATTTTAACTCCAAGTATATCGGGGTGATTAAGAAACGCTTGCCCATCAAGGATTGGGACTCATGTTGTTTTAACTTGGAAGCCAGCCTGGAGGGGGCCTTAGTTTATGAAGATAGTGAAGGTGGCCGATTTTTTGTCTTTAACTTATATTATATTGAGATCGAGAGTTCCTTGCCATTGATGAATTTTGAGATGAATTTCTTCAACTCGATGAATATTGCCCCCTCTTAGCTTCAATCCAATGGATGAAGCTTTCTGCGAGGTTTTCAGCATGTTTGCCTTTTGCTTGGTATCTGGGAGCGGGTGTAAAATCTCAACGAAGGTCATGACTTCTTATATCTTATGGCTCAAGCTGGGCTGTCTATTATGTGATCGATTAAATAGTCTACCAAGGAGTGGAATGACCAATTCTTTCGAGTTACGCTCCCCGGTCAGGCTCTTGTAGGGCTTTTTTTTAGGATGAGGTTGGTCAACCTTATTTCCCTCTTGGGTGGCGGTGTGATTTCATTAAAATTTGACCTAGGTCTTTCGATTATTTTGACGAGGTCGACTAGTCAGCTATTCATAAGATTGAGTTGTTTGCTTGCGATAGGGCTAGAAAAGTCGTGTTGAAAGCATGAGACTTGATATGTAGATGCTTGTGTTTAAGTTTTTTCTTGTCTTTGATGGGGGTTTTTTTAACTTGTTTCTTTGGTTTTGTATATAGGCTTATGACTGCCATTGATATGGACAAGCTTGCTAGGTTAGCTGGCCAAAAGAAGAAAGATGTCAAGTTTTAAGGCTGCCCTTACAACTATGTAACCCTCAGGCCGAGGGAATGTTTGAATCCTTCGCCCTTGAAATAGGGGAGAAAATGCCTGCTTCTAAAGGCAATGGTCAAGTTGGGGGGAAGAAACTTCGTTTATCGTCTCATGTAGGTGATGTTTCTTAGCAGGCTGTTACCATTTCTTCATCTTCCTCTAATGAGTTATTCCTTGAGGGTTTTGACCACTCTTCTTGTTTTTCTTCTCGTATTGAGGGTGGCAAGGTTCATCCTTCGGTCTTGTTGTGGAGCACCGAGCTCAACGTCAGTTCTTTCATGAACTGGTTACTATTGTTGCCATCCAACTGCAAGAAACTTAGGGCAGCTCTCACTTATGAAGTGTCTGGTTTTGCTATTGAGGGCACGGCTTGGGTGAACGTGGTGTCTCGAGAAGCCTAGAAAAGGATTATTGATTTGTTAGTTGAGAGTGGTAATTGAAAGGTAGAGGCGGAGATGGCCTAAGTAAATTTGGAGAAAGCCAAGAAGGAGTTAGTGAACGTCGAAAAAGCTTAATCTTATATTGCCAAGATTCGCTCTCAAGAGAAATAAGCTTGGAAGAGGGTAAAGGAAATCAAAGTTTAGATGGAGGAGTTGCAGAGGCAGGTAAGCCCTCGAGAAGTACTCGTTCTGGGTCAGTTGAGGGTTCGAACTGAGGAGAAGATAATAAGCAATTATGTACGAGCCTTTAAGGAAGGTTTTAATCATTGCTAAGACCAAGAATAATTGATTTATTTAGATTTTTTGAGCGATCAACTTGGTTGTTTTAAGCAAATAAAAGATGGCATCTTGGTTTACCCTCCCAGAGAAAGGGCGAGTAGGGTTGAAGTTAGAGCCATAAGTGGTAGGAGGATGATTATTTCCATTTGAGGATTCTACTGAGGATGTAGATTCTTCTATTAAATATTCTTACTTATAAGTTGGTTTTCCTTTGTGGTTTGTAGTTTGTAGTTTGTAGTTCTTGACATTTTCCTGACATTGTTGAGCGATTTATATTTCGTGTTTGTATTTGTATTCATTTGAAGTTATTATTTATTTTTGGCCATTTTGAGGGTGTTGGCCCTAATTTGAAGGGTATTGATCCTTTTCCTTTAGAGGTAAGCGTTAGTTGTTATTGAGACATTGGACCTAATTTTGAGGACATTGTTCCTTTTCTTTTTGAGGTCGGCTAGCCGTTTTGGAAACGTTGGTCTTTATTTAAAGGACATTATTCCTTTTCCATTTAAGGTCAGCGTTGGTCGTTTTGGGGACATTGGTCCCGATTTAAAAGACATTGGTACTTTTCCTTTTGAGGTCGGTGTTTGGCTATTTAGAGGATATTGGTCCCAATTTAGAAGACGTTGGTCTTTTTCCTTTTAAGGTCGGCGTTAGCTATTTTGGGGACGTTGGGCCCGATTGTGGGGACATTATAAGATTTTTGGGAATTACTTTATTCCATTTCATATATTCTGAGGTTATTTACATTCTAAGTCCTGGGGATTGGGCTTCCACCCATGGATACAAGTTTGTAGGCTTGCTTGCTAAGTACTTCTTAGACACGATATGGCTTTTCCCAATTCGACTTAAGCTTCCCTTCATCTAGGTGTTTTTTGGTAGTGTCGGCTTTTCTTGGGACTAGGTTTCCCTATTTGAGCTCCTTAGTTCAGACTTTAGCATTGTAGTATTTAGATATTCTTTCTTTGTATGATATTTTATTGAGCTGAGCTTTCTCTTTTTCTTCTTTTAGAAGGTTCAGGTTCACTTGCATTTATTCTTGGTGTCTTTCATCTTCGTAATGTTGTTTTATTAAGCTCAGTAATACTATTTCGATGGGTATCATTGCTTCCTTCCCATAGGTGAGCTTGTATAGCCATTGGCCGGTGGAAGTCTAGGGGTTTGTCTGATAGGACTATAGTTCCTAAGGTAGTTCTTCCATCCACCTACCCTTGGCTTGCTCCAACCTCTTCTTTAGGCCTTCAACTATTATCTTATTTGCCACTTCCACTTTCCTGTTTGCCTAGGGTGTTCGACCGAGGTGAAGTGCACTTAGAGGTGAAGGTCATCGCAAAATGTTTTGAACTTGGTATCGGCAAACTAGGTTCTATTATCAGTGGTTATGCTGTGTGGGATGCCGAACCTACAATAGTAAAAGATTTGACAAACTTTTTATCTTACTTTGCAGTTATAATAGTTAAGGCTTCAGCTTTTATCTACTTAGAAAAATAGTCAATTGCTACTATTAAGAATTTTCTTTGCCGGGGAACTTTGGGAGGGGTCCACGAGGTTTAGGCCCTATCTGCTGAAAGGCCAAAGTTTAATCAAGCTGTGAAGATTAATTGGTGGTGCCAAGTGGTGGTGTGCAAATCTTTGGCATTTATCGCACTTTCTAACGATATATGCATCATCAGTTCTCAAGGTTGGCCAATAGTACCCTGTGCGAAGGAGCTTTGCCATGAGTGATTAGGCTCTAATGTGATCAACAATGCCTTCATGTACTTCTCGGAGAACGGGAAAAGCTTTTTAGAAGAAGGTGTAATATCATCTCTTGTATAATGTGTTTCCTTGAAGGCAGTAGACTTGTGGTTCTCTACAGTTTTTTAGCCTCAACCTTGTCCTTGGGGAGAGCGCTGATTTTGAGGAAATGGATTATGGGTGTCATCCAGGTAAGCGGCTTATTGGTTATGTCGTTAAGGGTTGTTAGCTGAATGCTTGGTTGTCAGAGTGTTTCTTGGATGACGGTCTGGTTATTGCCAAGGCTTTTATTGTTGGCCAATTTGGAAAAGAGGTCAGCCCAGGTGTTTTCGTTCCAAGGTATATGATGGATGAGGACTCGCTTAAGGTTGGAGATAGGGGTCCACTCAAAGTTCTTCATTTTCTTTAGCGTTTTGAAAAAAGGGAGAGCTTGATCAACAGATCTTGACATAAAGCGGGATAGGGCTGCTAGTCTACCAGTTAATCTTTAAACCTCTTTCATTGTCTTAGGAGCCTCCATTTTGACATCACCTTGCATTTATCTGGGTTAATCTCTATTCCCGATGTGTTAACATGAATCCTAAGAATTTGTTTTCTCCTAGGGGTGTGTACGGTTTGGTTAGTTCAGTTATGAACCAAAACAACTACCAAATTAAACAAAAGAGAATGGTTTGATTTTATTCGGTTAATTAAGAAAATAAAGGATATAACCGAATCGAATCGAACCAAACCGAGTTTGGGCAGTTCAGTTAATTGGTCACCAGAAATGGAGATAATCGTCTTTAAAGCCACGAGCAAGAGAGAGAGCATAGAGAAGCCTCTACAAACTTACACATATGCAAGTGATCAACAAACACTTTTTAAGAATTGACATAAGGCTAAACAACCTTAGGAATAGCACTGTCAAAATTGTTTGGTCTGACTTGGTCTTCCTCGGCCCATAAGAAAACAAACCAAGGTGGGCTCAACCATTTTTTTGTCAGGCTTCTATTGAAGGCCCTAGTTTAGCTCTATAGGGTCTTAGGGCCTAAGTGGCCCAAACGGGCATAAAAGGGCCTAACTAAGAAAATTAACAAAAAATGATAAAATATACAAAAATTAATCACAAAAGTCAACAAAAATATATTTTAAATTATTCAAAACAAGTATATATCAACAAAAATAAATTATTCATAATAAACAAAAAATACAAATTAAATAATAATAATATCATAAAATGATACTAATTCAACATTATAAATTAAAACATTTATCAAGCATAATCTTCAACAATGATACTTGAATATATTTTAAATGTTGCACCCATTTCATCTTTTAGGTCATCATCTTCATCTAATTCGGGTCTTAATTTTCAAAGCCCTAGGCCTTGGGCTGGGCCATCGGACTGGGCTCAAAATTTACAGTGTTACTTGGAACCTTGGCCTTTGTCTTCCTCTCTTGAATCTCTTCGAGCTGAAGGTGTCAACTGTTGAGATGTGCCAGAAGGCGTCAAGAAGTCAACAACAACATGTGAGAACTCACTCAGGCAGTTAAGTGTCGAGACTCGAGAGGGTTAGGGTTTTGTCTTTGTTATCATCGAGAGAGACAGAGAGCTAAAGCTGAAGCCTGAAGGTAAATTAGTAAATGTAAATTTGATTTAGTGATTTCTGAATCAGACAGTAATTAAATGTAAATGTAAATCATACACTAATTAAAACTACTAAATTATAACTATGTCATTAAAACTATTAAGTATTTAAAATAATTATAATTATATTATATTATATTATATATATATATATATATATATATATAATATATACGGTTCAGTTCGGATAAACCAAACCCTTAGAAAACTGTAACCGTAAACAAACCATAGTGTATCAGTTATGTTGCATTTTCTAATCGAACTGAGTAGCAAATCACTCAGTTCATCCAACTAGGTACCTAGGGCCGGTGGTTTGGCGAGTTTAACCGCTTGGCTGCATACCCTTACTTAATTCCACCCCAAATACACATTTTGTTGGGTTTGGGTGTATATTGTGCTTTTTGAGTTCGACAAATGTCTCCTTGAGGTTGGCTATGTGGTTTTCTTCAATTAGTGATTTCACGAGCAAGTCGTTTACATACACTTTCACGTTTCAGCCTATCTAATTTTTGAATATTATGTTCATTAATCGTTGATATATTGCCTATGCATTCTTTAGGCCAAACGAAATCACCTTAATTGTAGTAGTAGGTCACTTCTTCAGTGATGAAGGATGTCTTTTCCTCGTCATTGGGGTGCATCCATATCTGGTTGTAGCCACAATAGGCATCCATGAAGCTCAGCAGTTTGTAACTGGATGTGCCGTCCACGAGCTTGTCTATATTTGGCAAGGGTAAGGGTATTTTAGGCATGCCTTATTAAGGTCGGTGAAGTCCACGCATATATGCCACTTTTGTTGGATGTTTTCACTAGGACCACGTTTGCTAGCCAGGTGGTGTAGGCTATTTCTCAAATAAAATCAGCTTCGAAAAGTTTTTTGACCTCTTATTGGATGGCTGTCTAGCGTTCTAGTTCGAAAGTTATTCTTTTCTTTTTTATTGATTTAACTCTTGCATCTATAGTAAGTTTATGGCATATGAAATTAGGGTTTATATTTAGTAGATCAGACGTAGTCAATGCGAATAGGTCGGTGTTGTTAGTCAGGAGCTTTATCAGCTTTTGAAGTTGATCTAATGATAGGTTGGATCATATCTACACTATTTGTGATGGGGCTTGGCTAACTTGTATAGTTAAGATATCATCTTCGATGCTCTTGATATTCTTTCTTGACATCAAGCTCCACAAGAGGGATTTGGCTTATTGTGAGGGGATTAGATTCCTACTTTTCATCTTTAGGTGGTTTGTCGGCTATGATGGTATTGTAACAAATTCTTACCTGGAGTTGGTCCCCTCTAGCAGATCCCATTCCTCCGTTGGATGTAGGGAACTTCATCAATAGGTGTTGGGTTGAGACTATGGCTCCTATCAAGTTCAAGGACGATCTGCCTAGGATGACATTATATACTGGTAGGCAGTCAACTATAAGGAACTGGAAATCTTTGCTAGCCAAATGGGGGTACTCTTCAAGGGTTATTTTTAGTTTAATTGTGACTTTGCCCTCAACATGAGATCCCAAGAATCTAACTAATATACCAATATAGGGCTAAAGACAAGAGCTTGGGAGGTTTAATTGTGTGAAAGTTTGGTAAAAAGGATATCTGTTGAGCTCCCTTGGTCGATTAGTACCTTGCAAACCTCATAGTTGGCTATAAAATAGATGACGACCATGGGGTCGTCATGATTTTTGTTTATCGAGTCATAGTTGGCTTCCATAAAGGAGATGAATGGCCTAGTTTTGTGTTTCTTTGTTGTGGTTTATAGCTGCTCTCTGTTATCTTTTCCTTGATGATTTAGATAAGCCATCGTCGGTGAATCCTCATGAGATGGTGTTAATAACTATGCTGCGGGGCCTGCTTTGATCTTGCCTAAGAGATCTACCTTGGCCAGGGGATGTGTGGCTAGGGGGTTTATCCCCGATTGATCAGTGCTAAAGGGTAGGGACATCTGCTTTGAATTTTTGCAGGTATCCTTTTTGTAGGAGGTCCTCTATTAAGTTGCTGAGGTGGTGGCAGTTGTCAATGTCGTTGCCCTTGCTTAATGAAAAATGTAATATTTGTCATTTTTTGAGCCGACAATTGGTTTTGGAGTAGGTAGGGAAGCAAGTTTTGTGACAAAAATTTCCTCCAAGACTTGTGCCATAGGTTGTTTTAGCTGTGTGTAAGTGTTGAAGTGAGGGCAAGCAGGGGATCTTTCTCTTCTAGTATATTTTTTCTCTGTGGAGGATTTCTTTTCTTGTTAAGGCTTACATTTTGTCTTCGAAGTGGCTTATAATTTCTTCCAAGATGATGTTCTTAGATGCTTAGGCTAAAATCTTGATTAAGGTTATGGAAGGGTCAAGGGTGAAACTTTCTTGGAACTTGTTGGGACAGAGTCTGCCCTGGAAGGCATGCATTGCCATGAGATCGCTGAGGTCCTGTTCTTGCAAGGATAGGTCGTTGTCTAACTTTATGTAGTCCTTTAGTGGCTCATCTCTTTTTATGTCAATGTCGTTAGTACAACATATTATTTTTGTTGAGTCATACTAACAGAGAAGCTAGCGATGAATGGGATAATGATGTTATTGAAACAAGGGATGGAATATGGTGGTTCATGATATGTTGGGTGAATAGCTGCTTCTCGGGTTGTCTTTGATTTTCTGTTTTGGACGGTGATGGTTGGGAAATGTCTACTGCCAAAAGAGGGACCTGGATACATATGCGGTAGGAGGAAATTATTTTCTATTTGGTTGTCCTGATCTCTCGACTATTTGTTGGGTGTTGCAATGGTCTCTACCTTGCTTGGGCTCGCACATTTGTTGGTCGGGATGCCACCTTACTGGGGCTTGGTGCATTTGCTGATATAGACTCAGTTGAGTCATCTTTTTGTTGTTGTCAACGTTGAAAGTCAGCAAGCTCAACTTTATTGGCCTCTATTTCGCACTCAAGCACTTGGAACATTTGTAAGAGAAACTAAAGCATGTCAGCTTAGGGATCAATTTTGTGCTGGTCTCTTGTAGCTGGATTGCTCAAGAAGGTGGGCAGACTATCCTAAATAGGGCACGTTGGTGGTGGTTGTTGCCAGGCTATCTCGGGCTCATGTGGGGTCCTCATGGTGAGGGTGTGTCGATTCGAGTGGATGACGTGTCTCCAGTTTGATGGGGAGTAGACATGGTGGTCAACACATAATCTTGCAAAGGGATTTGGGAAGTCAACTATATGTTTCCCACAAATAGTGCCAAATGACTATGCTTGTTTTGGACGAGGATAAGATCAGGTCGGGGGTCAACCCTACGGTCAATCCTGCAATATGGAGCACGTTAACTATAGATCGAGTGGGCGTTACTCAAGCTTCAATGGCAAGTCAAATTTGGTTGGTGGTAATAAGGGTAATAAATGCTAGGAGTGAGAAAAGTCCTTTGCCTATGTATGGTGGGAGTATTTATACTGGGAGATGAAGGAATACCTATTATTGAGTAAAATGAGGAAAGGCATTTAGGTCCTTAAGGGGTTTCAACTAATGGACCTTAATGTTGAAGTGGGCCTGGTTGAGTATGGGCTAGGACGATATGGGCCATGATAGTTATTGTGGTAAAATAGCTCCATCGATGACTTCTTAGATTAATCCTGTTAGAAAGTTTTTGGGATGTGGCTCGTATAAGGTAGTCATTGTTTGTTATTATTCAACAATTTGGTTCTCCTGGTTCTATAATTAGTTATATATTTGACAAATTTTGATTATTTTGATTCCAAATTGGGTTATAAAAGTGGGGTTACTTTGACTGATATGATGAAAAATTTGTAGCAAAGGGAAGAAGGTAATAAGGACTTGTTTAAGACAACAACATTCATAGGAGACAAATAATAAGAATTTAAGGGTCATATGTGCATGTTGATGTTAGTGACATTGATTTATTTCCTATTTGCTTGGGTTGTTGTATGATCCAATAGAAGAAAATATTTCAAGTACTATTGTAATATTAAAAAATTAAAAAATTGCTATAAATATTTTGACACATAAATAAGTTTTTCTTAAATTTTAAAAATTAACTTAATTATATTTTAAAAATAAATTACATAACAAAATATAAATGACAGTAATATTATATTACAGTAGTATTAGAAATAAGGAAGGTAGCATGTCTATGTTTTTGCCATAGATCATATTGGAAGCAACTGTAAGGGGCATGTAGTCCTAATGTTCTATGCCATTGTTTGGGTTGCTTCATGTGCTATGTTGACAGTTTAGGCATTGATTTCTATAGTTTTTTGTTTGTTATTTGTCAGTTTAAATGGCAAGTTTTTAATGTATTTATATATTTGCTTTTAGTTTGCTATTTGAAATATGACAATTACAATTGCTAATGCCATTAGTAAATGTAAAATGCCATTGGTAAAGGTATCTAAGAAAACTAATCAACAAATATTTTAGAAAAAATAAAAAATGACACTATTATAAACATACAGTGAATTTATAGCATAAAAATCTTATATAAATTATTTAAAATAATAATAATTAATGACAAAACTATTTTGGGATGCTTTGTGTAATGTATTCCCATATAATGTTAATGACACTTATATTTCTCATTAATGTCGCATTTATGTTTTAGTTTAATGGTGTACGGATGCTCAATGAAGAATATAATTTTTTCATAAACAGTTATCCACAAATTAACCAATAATTACATAAATTTAAAAGCTTTACATACCTTAGGAATAATTACAAATTTACATCATCGCAAAAATAGAAACTGAATATTATTAATAATCAACTAAAATGTATATAACATTAAATTTAATAATTATATATTATAAAATTTAATAGTAAGTAAGTACCTTAATTTATCCCTACAAAAAACTTGCACCACAACTTAATAACAAAGAAAAAAAAAATCATAGCGGAGACGAAAAACTGAAAAGATGTGAGACACGAAGGACATATATTTATAGCCTGGGTAGGAGAATTCTTTGAAAATTTCGACTGAAAATAGGAAGAAAATAAAAAAATGGTATTTTTTTTTAATTTCCAACCATAATTCAGGTAGAAATTAAACTATACTTAAAAAAATTAAAATTTTGACCAATTTCTGGATCGAAAACTTAAAGTCCATAAATATTTTGTTATATTTAACTTTAAATTTAATATATCAAATTATTATTATTTTTGTCCCATTTTTAAACATAAAAATAATAAAGTTATAAATTTTTTATTATTTTTATCTTTCCATCCGAATATTGGATAGAAAAATAAAACATTAAAAAATAGTTTATTTTTCTAATCGAGTTTCAATGAAAAATATTGTCATAATTTTTATTATTTTTTTAATTAAAATTCGGTCAAAAAATTGAAATTTTTTTAAATAAAAGCTCACACAAATTTTTGTCATAATTTGTATAAAAAATGAGGACTAAAATTATGTTTTTTTGTAGTGCACATAATTATTTCTTAATATAATTAAATTAGAAATAATTATTAAAGGCAGTGCACATAATGAGACTCTTCTCTTAATGACCTATAAATAAGACCTAGTGCCATTTACAAAGGTAGGATTTTGGCTCTCCAATGCTGAAGAAATCTAAAGCTCTACTACTCACACGCTAAACCAACATTAAACCGCTATGGTTGAAGAAGTATTCAAGCTTGCAAGCTATTTAGCAATCAACAAAACATCTAACATAGACTCTAGATTCAAGTTTCATTAAGCCCTTAACTAAGTGTCTTCCTCAAGCCCTTGAGTCGTTAGTCAACTAAGCGTTTGACTCCCAAGATTCAAGCTTTGTCAAGCTCTCAATTCAAGCTTTGTGAAGCCTTCAAGTCATCAGTCAGGATTTCAATTCAAGTTTCATCAATCGCTCGAGTTGAAATAAATTAAAGAAGAGAATTAAAGGATTTATTTATTCATTGAAGATGCGTTTGGATCCCCTCATGTATATGAGGAGATCCTGTTAACTTACAGTTGTAGGAGGGGCTGAGGACAAAGACGTATAGCATGTACAACCCATCATAGGCGTCCATGCTAAGAGGATCCTTTCATCTGCATGAGGGGATCTAGGTCCATTGAAGATATTGATTAGAGATTGTACTTACATTCAAATATCAATAAAGATTTATTTGTTCCTCATTTTTCTTGTTATTTTATTTTGACATGAAATTTGTTTGTACACTAAGGGATAACTATTTTATTTTTCTAGAGGGCTATTTATAAGCAAACTAAAGAATTAATCCTAAGATACTCAGATACAAACACCTAGTATATTAATCCTAATAAAATAAAAAATATTAGATAACATATATGTCAATGCTTGTGTTAGAGTGGGAGTCTGGTCAGACTGATAGGTCGGGTCAGGTAAGGTCGGGTCTGTTCGTAGATTAGGTTGGTCCACAAGTTTCCTGTTGAAATCAAGTAACGGGCTCAAAGCTGGGGTGCTGAACCCAAGCTCCAATGCTTAAGTTATGTTATGTCCGAGCTGAAAGTGGGAAAGTAATAAGTCTAGTGAAAAGTGAGTCATACTTGAGGGGAGGGTATTTATAGGCTGGCCAAGGGTTCTTTAGTCCACCTTATGGGCCCTTGGCATAGCAATTGGGCAAGTTGAAAAGATCCACTACACTTGCCCCTAAAACATAAGGTCAAAGAAAGGTCGATAAATCTGAGCGTCCAGGCTGAAAAGAGGTAGTTTTGTTGGGACGTACGTTTGTGGTGTTTGGTTTAAAAGGCACCTCAATTTTGATCGTTGGATCTTCTTATTGTAAGCCATTGAATCATGCTTGAAATGACTTTTGCGCTTTCTGAGCCTCTGACATTTCGTTTCTCACCATTGGATGTGATGGATTCTAGCTATTGGATTAATCTTAGATTTCCTATAAATAGAGGGTGTTTGGTTGACTTTCCTACTTTCATTATCAACTGTTTTTATGAAGGTCTTGGAGATTTTCTGTGGTCGTGCTTTTTTTTTATCTTTACCGAGGTTAGTTTCTTCTTCCTATCTCTTTTTTATGTTCGGGTTAGTTGGAATGGGTTGGTTATTCCCTTGTCCCTTTTATAGGTTGTTAAACCAGTTTAGTCAAGGTTGTTGCTTGAATGGCTAGATCCTGGCCATTCTCGGGCAAAGTTCGGACCAGTAACTTAGCTAAAATATTTATTTTTGGTCAGTCTAGGTTGAAGGAGATGAGGTCGAAAATACTAAGCTCAGAGTTACTTCCTTCAGGTGACTCCCTTGAGAGAAAGTTGGAGTTTCTGGTAGGGAGATAGGTGGATCTTTGTATGATTGAGTGGACGAAGACATTATGTTTCGGCAATCGTGTTTTGGTTATGACCTTATACCTTCGTTGAAAAATTAGTTGTCCGTTGCTGATTAGGCAAATCGCTCATTTGATGTCAAGGTCTGTCCTAATGAGGCATCGGTTTGTGATTATAGTCAAAAAAATAAGTTCTTCATTTTTAATTTCTATTTTGTTGAAAAGGTCGATGCCACCTTACCTCTATCTTGGTTCGAGATGGAATGTTTTGGAGCAGTGAATATTGCTCCTACCCAACTACATTCGAATGGTTGGGGGGGTTTTTACAAGGGTTTTAGTGCCTTTGCAATCTGCTCGGGATTCGTCCTTAGGTTAATGTATTTTTCTATTTTTTTCTGTTAAAGGATCCCAACCGGGTTAAGGGGTTCTTGTATCTTTCTGCTTGGTCAAGATGATATCTCATAAAGCCTCTTGAGGAATATGCTAATGAGTGAAAAGATAAGTTATTTTGGGTTACTGCTCCTAAGGTTAGTTCCTAGTGGGCCTTCATTTTTAGACGAGATTGGTTATCCTCGCTTTCCTCTAAGGTGGAGATTGCATTTTCATAAAGTCGAGCTAAAGATTTTAGCGATTTTAACCCCCAAGGGTCAGAGGATGATAGAGAGTCTCGATTTATATGTAAGCGAACGTGCTAAGGGTTAAGCTTAAAACCCGAGATTTGATACATAGGCTCCTGGCTTATCTTGTCATTTTATCCCATGTTTTGCAGTTACTCGCTTTGATTTTTGTTATAAACGATCTTCTTTTTGCCGAAGAGATGAACAGGTTAGCCTAGCTAGCTTGTTTGCACAAACCGAGGCTAAATCTTTGAAGGTAACCTCGGTCACTTATATAACGATGGTTTTTGCTAGCGAAGTAGGAGTTGCTCTAGAAAAAAACATTAACTAAGGTCAATGTTTCTTTCAGAGAAAAATGCTCGGCTTCTTTTAAACGTCGTTAAGCTACTGATAGTGCATAGGACAGAGGTCGATCCTTCAATCCCAAAGTTAGAACTATTTCTCCTAAAGAGTTTAGCAGGCAAAGTGCATGATTTTATACTTGTTTTGCGGCTGATGTTGTCCATCAAACTGAGCATCCTACAGTTTCTTTTTAAAAAAGTAGATTGGATGTGAGTTCCTTAGTCGACACGAATGCTCGAAAGTTGAGCTTGGCTTTAACTATTTATCTTTCTCAGTATACTATTGCTAACCATGCCCTGGGTTTGGTGGTGGCTCGGGAATTGGAGAAGTGTGTAGGCAGTTTTACTAATGAGGTCGCCCGCTTGAGGGATGAAAATTTTGAACTGAAGGATAGGTTTATTGAAGCGGATAAGAAACTGGGGGAAGTGGCCATTGCCAGAGTTCAGGTGGTTGAGCTTGATGAGGAAATTCAGCAGGTGAAAATGAGTTTAGTGGCTCAGAGAAAAAGGTTGAGGCTTTGATGGCTACATTGTCGAATATTGATCATTGGTTGAGACATGCCCAGGTTTCTAAGGGGAGGATGAGGGAATATGCTGAGAAAAAGATTGGCTCCAATTACTTGATGGCTTTTACTGAAAGTTTTGAGTTGTACCGAAATCAGCTCAAGTAGTTTAGTCTTGACTTTCCTCTAGATGACTTAGATCCTTCAAAAATGGTGAGGGATGGTGAGCTCGTTGATCAAGTCAATTATGGTCTTGACGACCCGACTTTAATTGTTTCAGAGTCCGAGGGAGATGTTAATTCGTCGTTAGAGTATATAGTCTGTGATAAGACTTAGTTTCTTTTTCTTTGCTGTTATATTTTCTCTTCTAGCTAGATTTATATTGGATTAACTTTTGGAATCATGTGGTCAATTTACTAAAAAAGCTTTGATCTTTGTTTAATGTTGCTAGTGGTCGATTTTTTTTTATGGTCGGCTTTCAAGGGGCATGAATTTTAGGATGTTTGTTAGGTTAACCTTAGTTGTTTAAAGGACATTGGTTTTTAGGTCAGCATTAGCCGTTTGAGGGACTTTGATCCCTAGGTTGGCCTTGGCCATTTGAATAACTTTGGTCATCGACATTGGTCATTTTAAGAACTTTAGTCCCAAAGTCGGCATTGGCCGTTCGAAAGAGTTTGGTACCAATTGGGATTGGTCATTTGAGGGACTTTGGTCCCTTAGGTTGGCATTGGCCATTTGAGGGACTTTGGTCCTAGGTCAGCATTAGCCATTTGAAAGACTTTGGTCTAACAAAATCATTCAATTTCATAATATTTAAGATTTGTTACATTCTAAGTGCAGGGTGTTAAGTTCCCTTCAATAGTTGCCTATTTGTATGCTTCCTTGACTAGGACTTTTTTTAAGTGCAGGTCGGCATTGGCATCTTCCCAATTTAGTGCCAACTTTCCTTCTTATATGTGTTTCCTAGAGATGTCTACTCTTCTTAGGATGAGGTCTCCTTGGCTGAAGCTCCTGGGTTGGACTCTGTTATAGTAGTACGTTGCTATTCTTTACTTGTAAGCTACTATCCTGAGGCGAGCTTTTTCCCTTTCTTCTTCTAAAAGATCCAAGTTCACTTGCATCTGTTCGCTATTATTCCTGAGCTCATGGTGCTCCGATCTAAAACTTGGTTTTCCTATCTCCATAAGAATCATTACTTCTGCTTTATAGGTTAACTTGTAGGGCGACTCTCTTGTTGATGTTTGGGGGGTCGTTCTGTATGACCAAAGTACCCATAAAAGTTCTTCTGTCCATCCGCCCTTGGTCTGTTCTAATCTTTTTTCAATTCCTTCCAAAATTATCCAATTTACCGCTTCTACCTGCTTATTTGCTTGGGATGTTCTACCAATGTAAGGTTCAATCGAATGTTGAGGTCAGCATGAAATTTCTTGAACCCTGCATCAGCAAATTGGGTTCCATTGTAGGTTGTTATGGTGTATGGGATGCCAAACCTGCATATAATAAAAGTTTGAACAAATTTTTTAGTTTGTTTTGCAGTTATGGAAGCTAAAGGCTCAACTTCTATCCATTTGAAAAAGTAATCTATTGCTACCATCAGAAACCTCCTCTAGCTGGCTCTTTGTGCAATGGGGCTTAACAGGTCAAGGCCTTATCTGCAGAATAGCCAAGGTTTGACCATCGTATGAAGATTGGTGGGCAGTGCTATGTAGCAATGGGAGAATCTTTGGCACTTGTCACATCTTTTGACGAACTCACTTACTTTATTCTTAAAGGTCAGCCAGTAGTACCCTGCCCATAAATTTTTCTTTACCAGTGACCGAGCTCCGATGTGATGCCCACATATGCCCTCATGTATCTCTTGAAGAATGTATTGGGCTTTGTCTGTGGAGAGACATTTGAGTAAGGGTGTATAGTATCCTTGTTTATAGAGTGTCTCTCCTATAAAGCAGTATGCATTGGCTGTTCTTTGTAACTTCCAAGCTTCATCTATGTCTATTGGAAAATTTCTGGTTTTCAAGTAATGTTTGATTGCAATAATCCAATTTAGAGGTTGGTTGTTAATGTTAAAATTTTCAAGTTGGATGTTGGGGTTGGCTAGCATTTCTTGAATCACAGTTTGGTTGTTTCCAAGGTTTTTGCTACTAGCGAGCTTGGAAAGTAGGTTGACTCGGGTGTCTTCGTTTCTTGGGATATGGTAAATCTCGAATTGTTTTAGGCCGGAGGTAAGGACTTTTACTTTTTCGAGATATTTGGCCATTTGTGGACCTTTTGCTTGGTAATCCAATTTTACTGGGCTAGTGATGAGTTGTGAATTGCTTAATACTTTTATGCTACTGGCTTTGAGTTCTTTGGCTAGGCAGAGTCCTGCTACTGGTGCTTCATACTTGGTCTGGTTGTTGGAGGTCGGGGAAATCAAATCGGAGGGGTTGCTCAATAATTATTTCTCCGGGACCTTCCATGATTATTCCCGCCCTTCCCTCTTTTGGGTTAGATGAACCGTCTATTGATAGAGAGTCTATTTGGATTGTTGGATGGTTTCCTGGGGGTTACTAGTGAGCTTGGCCATGAAGTCTACTAAAGTTTATGCTTCAATTGCTCCTCGAGGTTCGTATGTAATTAAGTGTTCGGATAGTTCCACTGACCAGCCTAGCATGTAACTAACAAGGTCAGGTTTCTGAAGGATTTGCCTTATTGAGTGGTATATTCTGATTGTTATATGGTCATTCTAGAAGTATGGTCAGAGGTAAAGGGCTGAGAGCAGTAACACAAAGGCAAGTTTTTCTATCTTTTAGTATTTTAGTTTTGGTCCCTAGAGAGTGTAGCTTGTGTAATGTACAGGTAGTTGGTTTTGTTCAGTTTCCTGGACAAGGGCTGAGCTTACGGCCTTTTCAAATGCAGCGAGGTAGATGTAAAGAATTTCACTTGCTATTGGTTTGAATAAGATTGGGGGTGTGGCTAGGTATTCTTTGAGTTGGTCAAAGGCTTGTTGGCATTCTGAGGTCCATTGGTTTTTTTTTTTTTTACCTTTTTTAATATTTGAATGGCTAAGCTCGATCTGCCAATCTGGACATGAAGCGAGTGAGTATGGCAATCCTCCCCATTAACTTTTGTACTTTTTTGATTGATTTTGGGGGTTCCATTTTAATGACCACATCACATTTTTCTGTGTTGGTCTCTATTCCTTGGTGAGTTAACATGAAACTTATGAATCCCGGCTTCCACATCGAAGGCACATTTGATTGGGTTTAGCCGCATGTTGTGACTTCTTAACTTGGCAAATGTTTCAGCTAGGTCAGCTAGGTGATCTTTCCCTAATTGGGATTTGACCAACATATCATCAACATATACTTCTACATTTCTTCCTATCTGATTCTTGAAGACTTTATTCATTCACCGTTGGTAAATATCCCTGGCATTCTTCAGCCCGAATAGCATGACCCTGTAGCAGTACATTGCTTTTTCTGTGATAAAAGCTGTCTTGTCTTTATCATTGGGATGCATCTGAATTTGATTATAACCCGAGTAAGCATCCATGAAGCTTAAAAGCTTGTAACCTGAGGCATTGTTGACCAGTTTGTCTATGTTCGGGAACGGGTACTAATCCTTCGAGTAAGCCTTGTTTAGGTTGGTGAAATCTATGCACATACGCTACTTCCCATTGGACTTCTTTATTAGGACCACGTTGGATAACCATGTTGTGTATGTAATTTCTTTGATGAATCCTGCCTGCAGAAGCTTCTGCACTTCTTCTTGTATGGCCGTTTGTCTTTTGAGACCGAAAGTTCATTTCTTTTGCCTTACCAGTTTTCTCCCTGCATTAATTGCTAGTTTATGACATATAAAGTTGGGGTCTATACCTAGCATTCCAGATGCTTTCCAAGCGAACAGGTTGGAATTTTCTTTGAGTAGCTCTGCCAGCTTCTTGAGTTTTGCTTGGGGAATGTTTAACGCCATCAGGACTATTTGCTCGAGTTCCCGGCCGACCTAGATAGTAGGCAAATCTCCTTGGGGTGAGGGGTTGTTGTTTTGTTCCTTCATTGCATCGAGCTCTTGTATATGGGTTTGGCTTATGGAAGCCATAGCTGGCTATCTTCATTCCATGTTTTGATGGTCTCTGCTTAAGCTAGTGTTGTAACAAACTCTTGCTTGAAGTTGGTTGCCTTGGACCGAGCCCACGATTCTTTTTTTTGTAGGAAATTTCAGGAGTAGGTGTTTGATGGAAACTATAGCACGGACCTAATTCAAAGATGGCTGGCCGAGAATGATGTTATAGGCCATGGGATAGTCGACAATCAAGAACTGCACTTCTGTGCTGGTTAGGTCAGGGTACTCTCCCAGGATCGCCCTAAATTTAATTGCGCCTTTAACTTGTACAAGGGTATTGAAGAAGCTGACTAAAGTTCCTGGGTAAAAGACGAGGTCGGTGTTGGGGAGACTGAGCTTAAGGAAAGTGCTGAAGAAGAGCACGTCTGCTGAGCTTCCTTAGTCCATCAAGACTTTCTTAACCTCAAAGTTGGCCACAAAGCAGCTTATGACCATTGGGTTATATGATCCCTATAAATGGTGCCATAACCCTATTCGGTGAAGGTAATGATAGGGTCTGGTTTGTGCTTTTTGGTGGTTAGGTGAAAGGTTTCATGTCTATTGTTCTCGATGGCCCTTTAGTGTCTCTTTCTATATGCTTGTGAGGGTTTTCCTCCTATAAATCCACTTGAGATTATGTTAATGACCCTAGCGACATTTCTCCAGGGATCTTAGTTGGTTATTGTTCAATTTGGTAATCTGCTATGCTGACCTGGTTGATGCTTGTTGGATCTCTTGAAGGAGGGATCGTTTGCTAAGGGCTTCCCGATCTCTCACGGATAGGAGGTCAACTCGAAATTTTTGGAGGTGTCCCTTTTGCAGAAGGTCTTTTATAAGGTTTTGCAAGTATATGTATTTGTCAGTGTCATGACCTTTTCCTCGGTGAAAGGCGCAATACTTCTCTTTTTCTGCTCCCACAATTGACTTTGGGTTGACAAACTTCTTCTAAGATTCGGGTCTTGGGTTAGTTTAGGGGAGTGTAAGTGTTAAAGTGAGGTCGGATGGAGGATCGCTTTTGCCTGTACTCCCTTCTATCCTGATAAGGTTTTTTGTCCTTGGGGGTGGGTTTTTGGTTCAAACATTTTCTTCTAGGTTGACATGTTTGCTTGCCCGAGTTAAGAGTTCAATCAAACTTGTGGGTAGATCAAGGGTTAGACTTTCTTGGAAACGTCCGGGCTGCAGGCCAGCTTGGAGGGCATGGATTACCACTAGGTCGCTTAGATTGCAAACCTGAGGGGAAATAGCGTTGAATCGTTGTATGTAGTCGTTCAAGGGTTCGCCTTCTTTTTGTCTAATGGTTGATAGGATGGCAGCGTTTCTTTGATGGGTGATGCTTGCTGAAAAGCAGGCTACAAAGAGTTTCTTAATGTCGCTAAAGTTTGCAATAGAGTTTGAGGGAAAGCCGCAGAACCACTGGAGAGGTGCTTTTCGTAGCGTTGTCGGAAAAGCCTTGCACTTGAGTTCTTCCCCCGAGATATTCAACATTGTAACCAGGCTATAGTTCTCTAAATGCTCCCTGTGGTTGGTGGATCTGTCATAAGGCTCGAGTTGTGGTTGCTTGAAGTGGTGTGGGAGAGGATAATTTATGATTTGCTAGGTGAAGGGATATTTTTCTCACAGCTATTCGGGTAAGGGCCCGTTGAGGTGAAATGGTGTTTTCGGTTTCATTTTTTGTATCTGTCACTTGGTGAAGAGCAAGTTCGTGAATAGTTCTCTCATGGATGGGAGAGTTTGTTGCCAAGTCAAGGAGAGCTCGGGATTCGACCATGTTTTCGTTCTGTTGTTTTTGTTAAGTTCTCCAGTTCAACCTTATCGGCCGCTCTCTCTTGCTCGAGATCTTCTATTCTTTGCATGAGGAGTCATAAGGCATTTATTTGGGGTGAGATTCTTGGTGTGTTTGAAGAGGTTGAATCCCTGGGGAGTTGGTGGGATTGACCTGCTAGTAACTGTCTATTAGGATTAGGAGTGGTGGAAGTCTCTCCCTAAGCTGGTGGGGTGAATGAGTCCATTCGAACACAGAATCGGCTGAGGGATTGGGAAAATTTCAAAAAATAGTTCTCATAGATGACGCCAAATGTCGATGCCTATGTCAAAGTGAGAGTATGGTCGAACTAATAGGTCGGGTCATGTAAGGTCGGGTCGATTCATATATTGGGTTGGTTCACGAGTTTCTTGTTGAAAACAAGTAACGGGTTCAAAGCTGGGGTGCTGGAGCCATGTTCCGTTACTTAAGTTATGTTATGTCTGAGCTAAAAGTGGAAAAGTAACAAGTCTAGTCATACCTGAGGGGAGGATATTTATAGGCTGGCCAAGGGTTTTTTGATCCACCTGCTGGGCCTTTGGCATAGTAATTAGGTCCTTTAATTGAGCCTGTTGAAAAGATCCACTACAATATCCTAAACTCTAATACTTATCTAAAAACTAATTGATAAGTCAAATAAACAAATCCTAAATTAACTCTATTATCTAATAAATAATAAATCATTCTCAATTAATATATACAAAATTAAATAATAAAAGAAATAATAATTGCATCATATGCGAATGATAAATTATTTAAGAAAATTGTAGCAAAATAGAAATTATTTTTTCTAACATTTTCAACCTATTTTTGCTTGCTAAAACAAATATATATATATATATATTAAGTTTTTGAATAAACCAATCTTG
>JASKGM010039465.1:0-22905 GCA_034509205.1 Ceratonia siliqua
AATCATTTAACTATTACATGAGATACATAAAAAGCTTTTGGGAAGATCCTTTAGTTGCTTCCATAAGGAAATCCTAGGTGCACCTAGCATTGGACTATCCATGGACTATTTGTGGGAGGCATAAGGTAGCTCATTGGAACCGGTATGTGATTTATTTCATCCGTGAGACTACTACAGATGCATGTGATACATTGTTTCATGAGAAAAAGTTTCCTATGTGAAGAATGAGTGGATCCATCCTTAGGATATATTTATTTTTCCCAATCACAAATATATGAATTTTCATACCCATAATTATATAGTGTTTATATACGAATATATGGAATTTTCATCCCTTTATTTTCATATATACAAGTATAAGATCATGAAGATTGCATACATTTAACATTATGATGATGTATTGTTGTTTGTCTGAAAAACCCTATTCTTATAGTTGAAGTTATAAATAATTAGTCAATGTTAATATTATGAATGAACTAACTTTGGTGAAAATAGTAGAACTCATGAACCTAAAGGGACCCTAATTTGATATATATAAAGTTCTACAAGCATAAACTATACAAAGGTATGAAATGTTAATTTCTAAATTGTCTTAACCATAAAATAGATATTATGATTTGTGTGATGCTTGTATCCTCGGGTTAGGAATTTCCTGCTCATTGAGTCATTAAGACTCACCCTCAGATTTTTCTAGTTTTTGTGTGCAAGATTTCTGTAGGCTAGTCCAAATGACAACTTTGGTAGTTTTCCATTTAGGATTGATAGGTTCTCTTGAAGACGAATGGAGCAACAGTTCGAGTTCTTGGACAATTGAATTAGGATGCTGCATGGTCATATGAAATTTTGAAAGTCTTGTATATGCCATGTTTTGTTGTCTGTTTGTAATTTGGGAACATCTGAATTACATGGAGAACTCTGTCAAATTATTTTTAAAGGTTCTTTTCCCATATTTTCTTTTAGTCATTATATGACATATGAGTTCCTTCCATTTGCATTTATGTTGTAGTTGCATATGAGTATATGTGTAGGCTTGTAGGAGGCTATCCAAGTGGTAGTTTCCTACGCCGGTCACGTGCTCAGAATTAGGGCATGGCAGTAACCTGTGGGTTGCCTAACTTTTACAAGTGTAATAGTGTATTGGTGCCAAAACGGTGCATTTTGAATAATTGAATTAGCTGAAGCTGAAAGCCTAAAATTCTGAAAATTTAAATGTCAAATGTGTTGCCCTAGCTCCTCTTCGATGAACCTTCCCCTATTCCCCAATCCTCATTGCATCCATGACCAACAACTCAGTAAGCCAGAAACAATTAACGAAGAACTGAAGTGAAAACACCAAAAAGTTGGACCATCGCCCAACACACCAGCCTCTGTCTATTAGCCAATGCACCCACCAACCGCCAGTGACTCAGCGATGTGCAACCTACAAGCTTGAAGGCTGAAGCTAGTATGTGTTTTTTGTTTTTTTTCTATTTTGTTTATTAATCATTTTTAGATTGCTAGCTTGTGTGAAGTTGATGTACTCAGGTACATTCTTTATTGAGGTTATTCTCAAAATTTTGCAGGTTGAAGTTGAATATTGCTCATTTGTTTGAACTTTACAAAAGGTTTGCCCTTCATCTTTCTCTTGATGTCACTAATTTATTAGCTCTATTTACTAGCTTCTTGTTAAGTTTCAACTTTGAGCTCCTCTCATGATATTTATTTTCCATATATAATATAGTTATCTAATTATCTTCGTGGCTCTGCCTCTAAATTTTTTAAGGCAAATCTTCTTACCCTAAATTTGTTCTCTTCTTCTGAAATTGTAACCTTGAACAGTTCTACAAAGTAATTTGTTGAATAATGGTATATAAACTCTCAACTTAGATCAATATCCTCTGCCTCTATGATTTGTTTTGGATCTTTTATTCTATAATTTTCTTTGTTTTCATCCTTATGAATTTCCTTTGGAAAGTGGAAAGCCATTTTGCTATCATATATGTTTGAATTCCATGATTTACATTCTTGTATTGCAAGTTTGACAACTTTGACATGCTTTTTGGCCTTTACTGTCCAGTGACTAATCCTAGTTATTTTCTTTCTCTTCTTTATTTTTTCTCTAGTATTGTCAAGTGCGTTTATGTATGAAATTTTATTATTGTTTGTTCTAACTTCTTTGTCTTTTTAAGGAGTTTTACATTAGTGATATAAAGCTACTTTTGAGACAACAGTAATTAATGGCTTTCTAGGAAGCTCATTAATGAGTTATGATTATGAAGTGGTATTTATAGTGAAAGAAGGTAGGTAGGGTATAAATACATAGAGGGACCTAAGCTTACGGTTAAGTTTTACATTAAATGAGAGGTAGACATCCTAGGTATTTTATGAATACTCATCTTTTGAGCTAAGAGACATTATGGGTTGAATACTCTATACAGGCATGTGAATGTGCACAAACATACACACTGTAACACTGTTCTGTAATTTATTTTTAGAAGAACAGACACGACAGAGTCCAGAGATTACAAACCTCATGGTCCTCATGTTGGAAAAAGATAAAGAGAATATCATATAAAATCTCTCATCTACTTCTATACATTTAAGGATGTTCTTATTTCTCAGCTTATTAGCCTTATTTGATATAAATATCTATTACTATATTAGCTTTTGAATCTTTGATACATCATACATAAACATAATACATTAGATAATTTTAACTGTTAAATGGTTATATGATAGCTAATTTTTGTTATCTGGATCATTTTCTAATGCACTTTGATTTGTTATAGTCATAGTGGTTTTTGCATCTTTTGTTATTTAGGTTTCCTAACCTTAGGTTTCAATTATAGAATCTAGCTCTATAAACAAACATATTATTATAGATGATGATGAATATGATGAACAACAAATTCGTATGATGGAAACCCCTTCAACTACAATTGATCAGGGGTCATCTTAAAAAAAGGCTAGAGAAACTTTTGATGTGCGGAAGTTTTTTACAAAGAAAGGGGTAGGTAAAGATGGAATAGAAATGGCAGAATGTAAGGCCTATAAAATTGAATATAAATGTGGGGGGCAAATAATATGGGACTTCTACATTGAAACAGCATATTCCAAAATGCAAGATGATTAAGTTCCATGATGTAGGACAAATGATTATGGAGACCGATGGGAAGTTGAGCTCTAAAAAAATAGACCAAAAAATAGCACGTGGTTATTAGCTTTCGAAATTATCAAACATGATTTACCCTTTTCATTTGTTGAATATGATGGCATTAGAGCTTGGTGGAAGTACTTGAATCTTGATTTTGTTCCTATTTCAAGAAATACTTTAGTGAGTGACATTGTAAAATTTATTTAAGGGAGAAAGAGAAACTTAAACGAACTTTGGCCAAGATTCTTAATAGGGTTTACTTAACTTTTGATTTATGGACTGCATGCACCAGTGAGGGTTACATTGTCTTGACTGGTCATTTTGTTGATGACAATTGGAAATTGAAAAGTAAAATACTTAGTTTTGCTCATATACCTCCTCTACATTTGGGGGTTGAGTTGGCTGCAAAATTGTTTGAATTTTTGAAGGAATGGGGGATTGAGAAAATTTTTTTTACTTTGAATTTGGATAATGCATCTAGCAATGATAATTTGCAAGATATTTTGAGAGAACAATTTTCTTTGCATGATATCTGTTGTGTGAAAGTGAGTTTTTCCATGTTCATTGTTCTGCTCATATATTGAATCTTATTGTTGAAGAAGGCTTGAAAGTTGCTAATGTATCTTTGCATAAAATTAGAGAACCTGTCAAGTATGTAAAAATATCAGAGAGTAGGATGAAAAAATTTGAAGAATGTGTGACAGAAGTTGGTAACATTGACACTAATGTTAACTTGTAATTGGATGTGCCTACCCGTTGGAATTCAACATATTTGATGTTGGATAGTGCCATCAAATATAAAAGGGCTTTGCTTTTCTTCAATTGAATGATAAGAATTATAAATATTGTCCTTCACTTGAAGAGTGGAATAGAGGAGTGAAAATATGCGAGTTCCACATCCATTTTATGAAACTACTAAATTGATGCCCGACTCCTTTTATCCTACATCAAATTTGTATTTTATGTAAGATTGGAAAATTGAACTTTTGTTAAAGCGAAACTTGGTTGGTGAAGATGTGGTGATAAGTGACATTTGTAGAAGGATGAAAGAGAAGTTTGACAAGTATTGGAATGAATATAGTATGGTACTAGCATTTAGGGCTGTTCTAGACCCACAAATAAAGCTTTCGGTGTTGGAATATTATTATTTGAAGGTTGAGAGTGATATTACTAAATGCCAACAGAAGGTGTCACTTGTGAAGAGAAAGTTGTATATGCTTTTTGAGTAATATTCCAATGTTAATATGCCAAGTTCTTCTCAATCTCAATATCAAACTCTTATGAGTTCTATGTCACTTGCTCCTAGGACAAGTGGAGTAGGAATGGAAAGCGAAGGATTAGGAATTGATGTAAGTATTTGAACAATCTTTTTTCTTGTATTATTTAATTAATGTATCTTTTTTGTGATAACAACATTCATTGCTAATTTGCTATAAATATGTAATGTAGGAATTTTTGGAATATGAGAGCCAAACTATTACAAATGATGGAAAATATGAATTGGAACACTATTTGGAGGATCCAAAGCTTGAATTTAAGTTTATAAAAATTTGGATGTATTGGAGTATTGAAAGAGTCAAAGGCACCGATTTCCAATTGTTGCACTAATGACATGTGATGTTTTGGATGTACCCATAACTACGGTTGCATCATAATCAACATTTTCTATTGGTGGTCTTGTTCTCAACAAATATAGAAGTTGTACCCTTCCTAAAAAAATGCAGGCTCTTATTTGCACTCGTAACTGGTTGCATGGTTATGATATTGGTAATTTTATTTGCAACTTGTTAAATTATGTTCTTTTTTTGGTTGATATATTGGCTTATTATGATTTTACTTTTTAACTACTTTTATTTTTGTGTATTGTATTATTGTATATGTAGACAATGAAGATTGTGCAACTATTAAAACAACTATGTCAAATGCTGGATCAAATGCTCCTTTAGAGAGTATTTATGAAGATAACGAGGAAGGAGAAATAAGAGATATACAAAAATATTGTGATTTCAATGATGTGATGGATGATGACTTTTAAAGAACTTGGTATTTTTTAATCTCTTTTTATTTTTAAAGAACTTTAAAGGTGTTTGTTCTCTTTTTATTTTTAAAGAACTTTAAAGGTGTTTGTTTCACAAGTTAACTCACAAGTATTTTTAATTAGTCTTTTATTATACTTGTGTTGCAGAGAAGAACCAGGAAACAAGGATTGAGGAATCTAAGAGACTAAGAGTCAAGCTCCCTCCCTACTGCCCCTTTTCTCTTTTAATTAGTCTTTTATTAGTTTATTCTACTTGTGTAAAGTTGATTGTTGTTGCATACTTTGTATTTCAGCTTTAATTTACATTGTAGTTGCAAAATTCCAATTACAAGATGTTTCTTGCACTTTTAGATTATATATTGCATGTCTTGGACTCTTGGTTAAGAGTAAGTATAAAGATTTATATTTTTGCTATTTTTTTTAGGTTATGTTTTTCTTTTTTTATTTCGAGTGCTAGTAATTGATTTTTATTTTGAATGACTTCATTCTTTAACTAGTATGTCCAGTGTCCATTATCCAACTATGCTTCTAAAGTTCTAATGCAACTATGCTAGTAATTGATTTTTATTTTGAATGGTTACTTCATGCTGTATGCATAATGCATTTCTCAATTCTCATGTTCTAACTTCTAATGCCACCAACTTTTATTTACTTCATGTTCTAGGGAAGAGAAAAAACACAAAATGTCCAATCCAGTCACTCTTACCCTCTTACTCTTCAGTCTTCCCCCTATATTCACAACTTTACTGGGTTAGTAACTTAGTAAGTTAGATGTTATAGCCTCTAGAGAAGTTAGGGAACTAAGGGAAGAGATAAGAGAAAACAAAAAAAACATTTGGCGGGTTGGCAACCCGATGGGTTGAGGGTTTAAGCCCGCCCCTTTTTGGCAGGCCAACCCGCTCACCCCGCCTAATTAACGGGTCAAAATGGACTGCGGCTTGTTGGCCCGTTTGACAGCCCTAATTACATGTGGATTTTAAATTGTAATATGAGTAAAAAGGGTTTACTCTATTACTAAAGTTGCAAACATCATATTCAAGATGCAACATCAAAAACAAGAAGGAAGAAGAAGAAGAAAAAAGAATAAGAATAAAAGTGATGAAGTTCGTAATCCCTTTCTCTTCATTTCTACTCTTCAAAAGTTCTTCCGTCAGCTTCTTTTCCTGAGCTCCAAACCTAGTCTCTTTTCTCTTAGTGTCAAAAGGTTCTTTTCTGATGAATTTTTAGGCTCTTTAACAAATATGTTGAGTGTTAGCTGTGGCTTTAGGGTGCCATAGTTGTGGCTCGAAGGTTAGAATTTTTCCTAAAAAATACCTGCAACCGCTATAGCTCTGAGGTATGGGAGCTATAGCTCTGAGCTCTCTGGAATTTGGCTCTCTGCATGGTTCTTAACACCATGGCCTTGAGTGATGGGCACTGTGACACTCTCTTCTTTGGACATTTAGAGCATCAAAGTGACAACTTTTAAGCTTCTAGAACTCTAGATACAAGCTGAAAATTGACACAAGGTCTGGGAGGAAAATATGTTGCTAGACAATTGCTACTTTTATTTTTGCTACATTTGGACTTCACAGTGGTAGAATGGGGTTTTTGAGTCTTCCTAATGTTGTAGGTCTTTGTTTTATCTTTCCAACAAGCTAAAGAATGCCTGAAATAGATGTCTATAGCTCCAATTATAACTCAAAAACCAAACAGTGTCGAGGTTGCTTGAACCAGCCCAACTTAAATTAACTCTTTAAGCTTAACCCAATTTCAACCCAAAACGACAATTCAACATTGTAAAATATCATGAATTCTTAAGGATTAAATATATGTAAAGGTCACCTAAAATTGTAGACAAATGAGCCAAGAACACACAAAACACTTTAAAATAAAGTAATGAAGGCAAAGAAAATGTATGAAATAAATTCCCTCATCAGAAGTCTACAAACAAACCTAGAAGCAAGCCTAGAGCCCCCGTACAAATAAATTTAGATTTGAGAGGATGTAAAGAAGAGGATTAATGTGAAAAGCACTCTGTTGTCAACCTTTGTTTCTCAATAGCTAGAATTACAATGCATTTACATCCTCAACTAGAAATAGCCACTCTCAAACATTGCTATTAAGTTGGCCATGAAGAAGAGAAAATGATACATATCAGAGGGAATACCTTGAGGGAATCTAACACTCTTGTAACCATTCCAATCTTGTTGTGAGAGGTTTTCCAAGTTCATGTTATTGAAGAAAAATCTAGTGTTGTTAGAGTTTTGCTAGGTTCTTGTGAGAAAAAACCTAATGACTATTAGGTTGAATCGTGAGGTTGTAAACAACTAGTGGAGGTTGAGCTTGTGATAGAGTTTAGTTAAATTATTGTGAGAAAAACTCAGTGGAAGAAAATGTTAACTAGGGTTCAGTTGTAAAAACTTGTGTTAGATTACCTGTACTTGTTATTAACCTAATAGTAAAATTCTCTTGCTTTGTGCTTGGGGAATAGACGTAGGATCTGATAATTTTTGCATCCGAATCACCATACATCATGATTTGATTCTCCCTTACCCTTACCTCTCTATTATTTGTGTTTGTACAAAGTTTCTTTTTGACCTGGTTGCTCAAAGTGCTTTAATACTAAGCTTAACCTCTTGCTTTAACTCAAGTCTTTATTGTGTGAAACTTATATTTGAACTTATTGTTTGAAGGCTTATACACTAAGCAGTTTGAGTATTTAAGCTACCAATACATAGTCATTAAGTGTTTTTAACTTATCAATCAAAACTTTCTCATGAAAGTCATTAAGAAAAGAGCAACCTAACTTTCTAGTTAATCATTAAAGAAAAGTTTCTACCTGCTCAAAAATTTTAAATTCTTCAAGCACCCTATTCAACCCCATTCTTGGGTGCTCAATCTTGTTCAAATTAACATTCTAGAAAGAAAAAGAAGAAGATCGAAGTCTCTCAAATGATAAAATTTATAGCATGATGTTATATAAAGTACATTTGAAATATGAGTATTTCAAATTAAAAAAGAAGATTTGTTGGCCAATAAAAAAATTGTTAGAAGGATGACATTGCATGTGGTTGTATTATTACAGACGAGGATCTTCTGTTATTGAATGAGAACATATTAAGATATATGGATAATTGATTTTTTCAACCTAGCTATGAAGTTGTTCATTGTATTTTCCATTAGAAATTGATGCTTCATCTTAACATATTGTTAAAAGGATAACACTTTGTCAGCTATTGGGCCAACATCTCCATTAGATATTCTTAGGTTTAACATCTCTACTTGCGGTTATTATTATAGGTGTAACCCCTTATATATGCTTAATGCAGTTATGAGAAATCATAAATAAAGAAATAAAGTTGCACCCTTGCTAACAACTATAACTTTTGTTGCAGTGGTAATCACTTAATCCAAGATATAAGAGTGAGGTCGTCAATGACTTAAATCCTTCAAGCGACATTAGAGGGAGATTATTGGCTACTAGGTTAGTGTCTCCCTTAGGATTCTTGAGTTTAATTAACATCTTTACCCTTGGAACCTATAATGGGTGTAGCCACTTATGCTTACTTATGCGGTTATACAAAAATATAAGTAAATAAAATTACACTCTTACTAATAGCTATCATATTTAGTGTAGTGATAGATACTTGATCCAACACACTTCACATTGAGATGGTGTCAACCTAAGATCGTCAAATCTTAGCAAGTCAAGCCCTTATCACTTTGGTTGCTTTTGAGGCCATGCCAATAGCTAGGCATATGTTCCATTCAAGGTGGAACTATATACGAAAAATCTACAAAAGACAGTCTTAAATAGCTAAATACTAAGAGGTTGGTATTTTTTAGCTTAAATGTTCTATCAAGACCAATTATTACAGGTTCAATATCCATTCAAGATATTAATAAAATAATTTATAATTGTCTTCTAATAGAGCTTTTGGATGAAAAGATCTTTGACATTTTCAATTAATTCGTCTTTGTTAAAAGCATATGCTACTTAATCATGGCATATATATACAACTACAATAAACAACTAATTGTGTCAAAAACAATTTTAATTAAGAGCGATAAATGGGTGGATTAGGCAAGTATTGGAGTGATGAATGAAGGTATTATTGTAAAAGCATTATGATCAGTTAAACCAATATTGAAAGAATGATGTAAACTCTCATAGGAATTATTCATATACACAACTATGCTCAAAAGGTGAGTTCCAAGACTTTTTGTTATATTTTCAACTATTTGAGTATCACTAATTACCTTGACACCATGTTTCAATTCTTATGTTGCAAATGATGGTGGTATTTAAACTTTAAAGTTTGTAATTTAAGTAAAATGTTTGCCACATTGTTTATGCAATTGTTACATGGATTAAATTGGGTCATATGTATGATCTCTTACTTCCTAAAAGTGGGGATTGTATATTCATGTATTTGGAAGCTATACATATTTGTGTACATGAAAGAGATAACCCAGATATTGTGGTTGAGCTTCTCCTTCCTTAGAGATAACCTCAGATAACATGGTTGAGTTTTTCCTTCTCTACAGATGGCCCATATATTGTGGTTAATCTTCTCATTTCGAGGAGATGGCCGAGATATCATGGTTGAGCTTCTCTTTTGGATGTATATGCATATGGAAAAGTTGGCTATGTATAGAAGCATTGGATCCAATCCCCTTCTATATATATGAACTTTGTTTCCTTATCAGAAATATTAAGCTATTCACCACTGAAAGAACATAGAGTTGAATTCTTTATGCTTTGAAACTTACATGTATAGAGCCCATAGAGCTCATATGAATACTACATGGACTTACATGCATATTTCTCATCAAGTTCATGGGATTTGTGACATAAAGAAATGAAAGCTTATGTGTTAATATTTGGAAATTCACATACTTTTGGGAGAATGTTAATATTCTTTTCCCTTACATTTTACTTTCTATATATATATATATATATGCTTGTAAAAATCTTAGACTTTGGTATGGATTTTCTATATTAGGGTTTGTGAACCACATATGTAACTTTTATGGAGAAACCTTATATTTATTATCTTGAATGTGGAAGCGTGTATTCCATGGTAAGTTATCCCACTTAATAAGTCTATAAGACTTAATCATTTCTTATATCAATTTCATATTTCTCTAGCTCTTTCATAAGCCTACCATGTGAGCTATTAAAAGATCCCAGGAAGATTAATGAAGCACACTATGAAGTCTTGAGACATGTTGGATTAGGATTGCATAAATTGTTGTAATATAATAAATATGTAACATATTGTGTTTCTATTGCAGTTCAGACACAGAGACCTATTGGTTATGTGTAATTGCAATGGCTTATCCACTTATTAGATGACTGATGTACCTTGGGATTATCTAAATTTCAGGGGAAGCTTTGTCAAAATTTTCAGAAGAATTCCCATGAGATTTTGTTACACTATACATGTGGTTCTAACATTGGTTTGGTTTAATGCATGTGTCTTGTTGGCTTGTGGGAGTCCATCTTGATGTTAGTTTTCTACACTCATCACATTCCCTAGTTTAGGGCGTGACACAATACTTTCTCTTACAAAGTACATATCTAGTTCAAAATGTTTGGTGAGTGAGTGTAAAATTGGATTGGTTTCCAGCAATATAGCACTTTGGTTGTAATAGAAACCACTGGAACCTTGGTGAGATAAACCTTCAATTTAGATAACAAGGACTGAAGCCACATAAGTTCTGCCACAATAGCTACTATGCTCATATAGTGAGCCTTTGTGTTGCTCCTTGATATAGTAGTATGATTTTTAGAAGACTGAGAAACTAGGTTCCCCCAAGATAGACACAATACTCTGAAACAGACTTTCTATCTACTGGATCTGAGGCTTAGTCAGCATCATTGAATGTTACAAGATTCAAGTTTGAGGCATTTTGCAAGAGTAAACCATAGGTTGTGGTTCCTCCAAGGTACTTGAGTATTCTCTTTACTACCTTCCAATGTGCCTTTAAGGGTTGGCTATAAATTGGAAGTCTTTTCAACCTGAGTAGGCTATTTCTAGCATGGTGATTGTTATATACTATAAAGCCCTCGTAATATATATATATATATATGTATAATTATGGACCAGGCATAGGCGTATTATCTTGTGTTGTCATCTTTAAACCAACTACCATTGGTGGAGAAATAGGCCTAGCATGTTGTATTTTGGCTTCGTGAAGTATATCTCTTATGTACTTGGTTTGAGACAAGAGTATACCATTGGCAATTTTCTTAACTTGTATTCCTAGAAAGTAGTATACCAGTCCTAGGTCTTTTAGGGCAAACCTTTGATGCATATTATAGATAAGAGCCTTAACTTTCTCTTTATTACTTCCTACCACCACAATTTCATCTACATATACCAAAATGTATATGGTGATTTGATCATCTACTATAATGAAAAGAGTGGATCACTCTTGGTTGAGTTGAACTCAAAGGATATGAGGGTTTGAACTAACTTTCAAACCAGGTCCTTAGTGCTTGTTTTAGGCCATACAAGGTTTTGTGCAGCGAGCGAACTAAGTTGGACCCTCCATTGAAAACTTCAAATCCTAGAGGTTGAGTCATGTACACTTCCTCTTGTAGGAGACCATTTAGGAATGCATTATTTACATATAATTCATGTATATTTCATTCCAAGGTTACTATAATTGTAAGCACAACTTTAATGGATGTATGTTTCACAACATGGCTAAATGTCTCATTAGAGTCACAACCTTCTTGTTGGTGAAAGGCTTTGACAATCCTAGCTTTGTACTTCTGAATGGTACTATATGGAGTCTCCTTTATTTTATACACTTACTTGCATCCTATAGTTCTTCTATTAGGATGTAAGGAAACAAGGTCTATATTTGGTTTTTGAAAAGTGCCTCATATTCCTTCTTCATTGCATTCTGCAACTGAGGATGAACAAGTGCTACAATCACTGTGGTGGGTTCTCTTTCTGTGAAAAACAATTTAGGCTTGAAAGTACCTGCTTTGGCCTTTATGATCATATTATGAGTACCAAGGAAAGACTTCGAGGTTGTAAAAGTTCTTGGTTGGTCTTCTATAGATGCAGTAGCAGCTGAAATTGGGGGTTCATTCATTGTATTGTGGCTAGAGTAGTGTTTGGTATTTGAGGTGTGTTTGCAAGAGGTTTGGGTATATGAGGCAAGTCTACAAGGGGTTCAAGTGGTATGTAGGGTGTTTTTGCAAAAGGTTCAAAGATAGTGTTTAAAGTTTGTTTACTGGCTGTATTGTCATAGGGAGATGGTGGAATAAGAGGGATTGAGGAATTAGCATTTGGAGAAGGAAGAGATATATATTGTGGAGGAGTTTTCTATTGAAAAGGAAGTGTGAGTTCCTCAAATATCACATTTATAGACTAGTAGATCCTCCCTAAAAGAGCTAAGCACTAATATACATTGAGATTTTCACTATAGCAGATAAATGTGCATGTGACAGATTTGAAGTCAAGTTTGTAGTGGTTGAATGGTTTGGTATTTAGGTAACATGCACAACTAAAAATTTTGAGTGAGGAGTAATCTAGCAAGTTTGAAATAGAGTTTCCATGGGAGATAGCTAATTTAAGAGAGGAGTAGGTAGCTTGTTGCTCAAGTATACTGATGTCTTGAAGGCCAAGTCCCAAATTTTAGGGGTACATGGGCTTTGAATAAGAGGGCTAAACCATGTTCAACATTAGACATATGGTTTGATGAGAATGTGGGCAAGATACATGGTGGATAATGCCATTGGCAACAAGGAACAGAGTGAAGGTTATAACGTTTCCCCCTAGTCATATTAGATGGCTTTTATTTTGTAACCCAATTGGTTTTCTCCCAAGGCTTTGAATTAAATAAAGGTTTGCAGGGCTTCTAGCTTAGATGTCAACATTTAGATCCATGAGTATCTAGAAAATGCATCAATGAAGCAAATATAATATGGTTATCCTCCAGAAGAAGTAATTGAAGTTGGCCACCATAGGTCAATATAATTTGTAATGGTTTGTCATACATGGTAGTGGTGGGAGGATAGGGTAAATTATGTATTTTTCCAAAGCAGCAGGCATAAAAAAACATAGAAGCAGATTTATTGATTGGTGAAAGATTACAACATTTAAGGACTTGATTGATAACATTGAAAGAGGGATGTCCTAATCTACAGTGCCAATGATGAACCTGTAAAGAGTTGTTACAATAAGAATTTATTTTGACAAAGCTGAATGAAAACTATTACAAGGTTGAGACATAGAACTTGAAGATATTGAAGAAATGGGCTTTGAAGTTGATATGAATTTGGATGCTTCTTGAAACTAAGAAACTGATGCAATGTTGCTTTGTGCATAATGAAGTGGAGATAGAGAATGAAGTTTTTCAAACACATAGAGGTCTCCCTTAATGGTGCCCTTGAGAAGAACAACCTTGGTTGCCTGGTTTTTAACAAGACAGAGGTTAGGATGAAATTCAAAATATAATTGATTATCCTTGGCAAACTGTGAAACGCTTGGTAAGTTTCTTATGATGCGAGGTACATGAAACAAGTTATTAAAAGTGAGTGTTTGTGAAGTGTAAGGTCATGTGAGAGTAAAATGTCTAATATGAGTGATTGGCAAACCATTACCATTTCTCACTAGCACTATTTCTAGCCTTGGTATTGTTTTTTAATCATGGGGTTAATTGTTGGGGTCTAGTGTGATGTGGTTGGTGGCTTTAGAGTCAATGAACCAAGATTGATCAAAGTGGTCATTGGTAAGGGGGAAATCTGATGGAAGCTCAGTAGAGGCAAGATGTGCAGAGGGATTATATGGTAATTATGGACTTTGGTTATGATTAACAGAGAAATCTCATGTGGGGTTTTTAGGCTGATGAACGTATCCTGTTCCTTGGTATTGATAGTATCCACTGCTAGAATTGTTGTATCCTTTGGAATGTTGAGATTGAGGATTAGAGGTAAACTGGAACTGTTGCTATTGAACAATAGGAGAACCCTGAAATGATTAATCGGATCTATCGTAGCAATAAGCCATTACATACCCAAGCTTTCCACAAAGCTAGTATTAAGGTCTTAGGCCACAACCTTTGCCTCTACCTCTATAAAGACCTCCATCTCTTCCTCTTGAGTTATGTTGGAAATGTCCTTGATGGGTTTCATTCTTTCTTGCTAAGTTTTGCTATGTACAAGTTTGCTCTGCAATGTTTATTGAAGCTATGTCTAGGCTTTTGGAATGTCTCTTAAACCTGTGTTCTTGGGGCAACAGTAGCATCTCTACTTTTTCAACTAAGTAGTCATCAATTCGTGAAGAAATCATTGTAACAAAAGAGTCAAACTCTCCTTGCAAGACATCTAGACTGACATCAATGTGATAAGAGGTCGAAACTAAAGTCCAACAAAAGTTAGAGCATGAATACATTTCTTAATTTGAATTAATCAGTCACAGTTACAAAGTCTTTTGTAGCGTTCTATAACTGCATCTTTAACATTTTTACTTGAGCCTTCATTCGAGACAAAAAATGAGCCTCTACTCTATCCTAAATCTTATATGAGAACTCACAACCAACCATCTTGAGTAACATTAGCTTAGACATGGATGAAATGAGCCATGGCATCAAGATTTGATCTAATTGTTCCCATTCCATAGAGGACAAGGAAAGTTGACCAATTTCTTCATTGATTGGTGACTAAAACTTTGGTGGAATAGGTTTTAGACTTTCGATGAACTTTCAGAGTTTGTGACCTCTGATTATGGTTATGATCTATTGCTGCCATAAAAGATAGTTGCTATCTTCTAGCTTGATCGATACTGTATGATTGAAATTTAGGGGAGAGCCCTTCCCCATTGTTGGAAATGAGGACTGAGTTGAAGTGGAGTGATCCCCCGCAAGAATCTCCATTGATGAACCTAGCTCTCTGATACAATGCTAGCTTTCTAAGAGAAAGAAAAGTTGACCAAAATGAAGTGTAAATGAATACTTGATACAGGTTCTCTGGTACAAGTCTCTTATATAAGAGAAGGGAAGGATAACAAACCAATGTAGAACAAACAAAAAGGAAAACTAGCATAGCAGAATAAAACTAACTCTAACAGAACCATCACAATATGAACTAATGCTAAGTAAGCATGCCAACTCATCAGAGCTAACAATATTATTTATCAATACATAATATTGAATTTGTAGACATAATAATGAAATTAACAGACTCTAACAAACTCTCAAGCGACTCAACCATTTATCTTCACCACTATCAAACATGTAGATTTTCTTTGCTCCGTTTCACTAAATTCTCAAAGCTGAATACATGGGCATATGTATATATATACACACACGGACAGAATAATCCGTAGCTATCCTATATGATATAGCGTTATAGAAAAATCACGACAAAGCATTCCTATATGATACAAAATTCTAGAAAAATCACGAGTACATTGCAAGATATTTTACAAAGTTTTCAAAGATTGTTAGATGAACAAGGGAACAAATCTTGCCAATCTCCTTCTAGTGTAGTGACAGCTGGGATAAATGTTGACTTTTCATAAGACTATGTGGCAACAAGAGAGGGAGGTTGGACAGATGTAGGTGTGTGGTGTGGGCGACTGGACAGATGGCTTAGGCAGATGGTATTAGGTGGCGTGGGTGGCTGAATATTAGGCTAGGGTGTTGACTAAGTCTTATTCATCACTCCTCCTCAAATTGATCCATGTAGATTCACTATGCCCAACTTGCCCACCAATGATTCAAATACGTCTTTACTCAATCCTTGGTGAAGACGTCAACCAACTGAGCTTTTGTCCAAATTTTGCATGGTACAAATCTTTTGATTGTACATTTTTCTTAACAAAGTGGCAATCCTAACTATGAAATACCAGATTGGCTGCAACATTAAATGTTGCTTGATTGCCACAGAACAATGTTGTTGGTTGAGTCTGGCATGCTTGCAATCCCTCAACAGTCCTCATAGCCATAACATTTCGCCTACAATTATTGCCACGACTTGGTATTCTGCTTATACTAATGACATTGCCACCATAGACTACTTCTTTATCCTCCATGAAATTGGGGCTCCACTTAACATAATGAAGTACCCTGTGTAGGATCTTCGCGTTGTGGGACATCTACACCAATTTGCATCACAATATGCTTTGAGTGTCAAGTCTTCTTCTGTAATTGGTAACAAAATTCCCTATCCTGGTGCCTTTTTCAAATATATGAGAATTCTTTCTGTAGCATTCATGTGCTCCTGTTTTGGTTAAGTAACAGATTGACTGAGAATATTTACTGCATACGTTATGTTCGTCTTGTGACCGTTAGATATAAAAGACGTCATATTAGCCTTATGTACTACGTTGCATCAACCTCTAACCCTCACTATCCATTCACACTCTATGGTTTTGTTCTATGGGAAATGCACGGGGCAACATGCCAGCATCCCACATTCTTGTAGTAGGTCCAATGTGTTATTCTGTTGGCTGAGTATTATACCCCAGTCTAATCAGGCTACCCCTACTTCCAAAAAATATTTCAAGGGTTCCAAGTCCTTGATGCTGAATTTTTCGTTAAGATACTCCTTCACTTGACATATCTTTTCTTTGTTGTTACCTGCCAGAATCACTAATTTAAATTTTCAAAACTTGAGCACTAATTTAAAATTTCAAAATTTCAGCACTAATTTAAATTTTCAAATAAACCCTTTGTTTTAAAAGAAAGACTTTTCAATGACCCAAAGTGGTTTTAGTTTAAAGAAGAACAATGTATTAATTATTATATAACCCTAATTGATTTTTCTCTAAATAAAGAAATGTTTCATAATGGCCCAATAAAGGGACTCTAGAAAGTAATTAGTTCAGTGAAATTTTGAAACAATACATATAATTTTAAATTTGAAATGAAAGAGGTTTAAGGATGTTAATTAAATGAAAGAATTTATTTAGTGAATAATTTAAAGTTTGAAGAAAAATTAAAAGTTTATTTAAGGAAAACAGAATAAAGTTTATTCCCAGAAGACCTCCCTATTTTTTTTTTTTTGGATTAAAGAAAGCATAAAATATTATATATACCATCCTTAACACAAGACTGGTGCTTTGAATTATATTGTTGGTTAGACCCTGATAAATACACCAAGATACTGTTGAGTAGGCTCTAAGGAATAGACAGATATCCTTGTAAAGACGTTAGCAATTAACTACAAAGCACAAACACTGACATGGATACATTGGAGGTCCATGCATGGAGAGTAGGGAGTAAGAAAAAAGACAAGGGATAGAATTCAAACCCATATATCAAGCTCATTTGAATCTTGAAGTTCGACACTGGTATCAGGTATGAGCTCATTTAGCAATACCCAATTAATCTTTTGATGAATGCTTTGAGTATTTGTGACGTTCCCAGGTGTCATCCCAGGTTGGCAATTGAGGAGCTTTTTGAGGTGAAGGGGCGAGATAGATAAAGACTAGTCTTATATGAGTTTTGTAAATAAATGGCTAATTAATTTGGGATTTTGAAAAAGAAGAAACTTATTACTACCCATTAAATCTCATAAAGCAAAAATCCAAAATTAAATCATTTTCCTTAATGGTGGAAAGAGGTAATCAATATAAGAAATGGGAAGCTTATAATATCATCAACTTTAAGTCTTACCTTCTTTGACCAATGTACATGACTGCTGAAGAAACCCCTATTCAATTATAAATATATCTTTATTCTCTTTCTTGGCCTCCGATCCACAATACATTTGAATCCTAGCTCTCTCTGCAACTCAACTTTGTTCACAGGCAATTTCATAATTTCCTCTAATCTTTCTCTCGTAATTAAACACTATTTCAGATTCAATGGAATTCCTTCTTGATCAACCCAACGTGGAGGAGCAACTGGCTGGGCTAGAATTACAGGCCCAACTGCTGAACCCTAGAATCCACAAAGAAATGCTTTATGAAATTGCTCTAAACCTAAGAGAACAAGTCTCTGTAAGTGAATTTTGATCCCCATCTCTCTTTTTTATTAACCCTAGTTAGCCTGTGTCATTGATATTAATTATTTAGGGTTCTAAATTATTTGAAGCTATATCCGATCGCTCTTTCTTTCTTACTATAACGCTAGCTTGTCTGTTTTTTTTCTTTCTTTTTTTTCATTTGGTTTCAACTGGGGCTTCAAATTAATTGTTTCGGGTTCGAAATTCTCGTTGACTATTTCATTTATCTTTTTAGCAATCAAGTAGACAAATGAAAGCTTTAAGTCAGGCAAGGATCACAGAAGGCAGTTCTGAAAGTGATGCTCTGATGATAGTTCCATTAACAATTATAAGGCCAGAAGATATTGACGCAGTAAGCTTGTTCTTCTTCTTCTCAAATCCTCAGTATATAAATATAGTTTAAGGTTACTTTGATTATCATTGAACATTTAAGATGGTGCAGAAGATGTTGTATTTCAAAACGAACAAGATCAGTTTTGACTAGAAATTATAGACTAGCTCATTGTAATTTGTACATAACAATCTTAACAGTATGATGTTTCCATGGTGTTTTTCTTAGGCTCCGAGGAAGAAGGGAAGAAAGACAACCACAAAGGTTGTGGGGGAAATGTCTGTCTCTTACCAAATTCCTCAAATTTGTGTTTTAAACAACATCGACTTGGACAGTGTACGTATCTAGCTTTTGGCCATTTATAGACTAGACTCTAATGTAAATCTGTTTACCGTCTCTAGAGGCACTGTATTTTATGAGGCACAATAATTATGAATTCATCCCTAGATTCTATTTCTTTTCATATGAAAAATAACCTATATTTTTAATATGCATAGTTTTCTAAGCAATCTCTTGCGGTAAATATACAGTTACTCCAATCTGGGGAACAAACTGCAGGCCATAGCAATAAGCCTCGCCAATATTCATTCATTGAGAGACTCGAAAATTGGAACATCCTTCAAAGGGAACGTTCTGATGGAATAATGCGTGATGTTGTAAGTTTTCTTTGAATGATTTATAGACGGATTGAATTAATTATTCCTATAATTTTATTCATTTTAACACTATGATTCAATGTAACTTTTGTCATATCCAAAGAAATTTGATATTTGAAAATTTAAATTTTTTTAATTTGTCATGCATATAGCCAAGAAAGAGCATAAAAAGGTGTCCAATTTTTTTTTTTTCTTTTTGAGTTAATTTCATTTAAAAGTTTTCAAAGGCACTCTATTCTACGATAGTGTATTGTGATATTCACTTTTCTCTTAAGCGCTGTCTCAAATCATTTCATTGCAATACCTCCAAATAGAATCATGGAGAAAAATAATTATATAATCTATTTTATGGTAAAGGAGTTATGCTTGCTGCCTAACATATATTGTTCATGCAGTACTACCATCACATAAGATCTGCACATTCATTTCGTTCAATCAATGAGGTAGTAAAATTCTTAATGTTTGAGAGTTATCCTCCCAAACCTAATACCAGCAAGACAAGCCAGGAGATGCCTGAAACTATGGTAAGTAATTAACCTTGTACAATATGTTTCATATTTTTTGTGATGATAAAAATATGATTAGAATAATGTTACTTAAACAAATTTCATTTATAATTGCTAAAGTAATTGCATTTGAATTCAAATATCCCCACTGGAATTTTTTCTGTCAAATTTATGCTCAGTTGGTAAATCAAGTTTGTATAAATAACATTAATTACTCTCAAAAATTTAGGATTTAGATAGATCATTTCAACTCCAAGGCATGCAGGGCGCATATCACAGTTACTGGATGTTTATAATAAACAATCATTGACTGGAATCAAGTTGAAAACCATGAAAAGAAAAGCATTAAGTGATAAGGAACTTATTAAAACTGTTTTGTTTTTCTTCTAGGATCCAAGTGCAACAGCCAGTGCATCAGGAAAAGGGAATGAAAATGGTTCTTGTGGGGAAAATGATAAAGAAATGAAGATAAAGATGGATAAAGAAATGGTGAAGAAGTTCTTCATTGAGTCTTCTAAAAATCTGACGAATCGGAATTTGAATGATCCCAATGAAAGCTCAGATGAAGGTACTTTATGAGAGAATGAATATTTACATTTTTATCTTTAAAAAATATTGTAGAAAACATTGGTGTAAGACTGTATGGCTTCAAGTTTATAGTCAAACATTGTTATGTTTTTCTTAACCTATGCTTTTATATATTTTTCCAATAATGTAAAAGTTTGATTTGAGAATTCTACAAAAATGAAAAAATAAAGAAAAATCATAAAAGCAAATGACAATTCTTGTAGTTATGGAACTTAGCCAAGGAGCAATATGAGAAAATGGAGCAGGGGCGAGAGTTATTAAAAGTGGAGAATTAATGTTACTCTATCAAACTCTACTCACAAATCTGTCACTACACTCATTTCATACTATTCTCTCACCTTACTATACCTTTTTCTCGTATCTCTCTCTTATTTTGTAAGTATTTCGTGAGATGAAGTTAGTGAGAATCGCGTTTTTCTTAAAAGTGTTAGAAAGCAAACGACAAGCGATTGAAGTCTCTCAAAACAAATTAAATTTGTATCAATAAAAATTGTGGTGTGTGTGTGTGTGTGAAAAAATCTCTCCCACTCCATCTCTCAAAATTCCTATCATTCATTATGGACCCTTGAAAGTGCCTTGGGTGTATACGATATCTATATGAGAGAGTTTGTCACTTACAAATCATACAAACTCACTGTGTCATGTTAGGAAAGGTTAAAATTTTGTAATATTTGTGAGAGAAAAATGTTTGTGAGAATAACATTTCTCTATAACCTTGAGTAAATAATGATAGAACAAAACAAAAATATTTGTCACTTTCAATTAGCAGTGAAAGTACTTGTATTATAGAGATGGAGGCCATGAAATATATAAGTGAAGATGATGCCTAGGGCCATGTGAAACATATAACAATTGCTTGGTTCCCATTTTAGTAATGGGCAACGCTTTGAGGATGACTAACAAAGAGAATGTTTTTAAAATTAGAGTTACTACTAATTAATATCATGGGGGCTAATTGAAGCTCATCGAAAACATTTAGAAAGGTGTTTGTAAACCAAGCCTAATTAATTATCTCATGAGATTATTTATGTATTAAAGAAATGTTAGATATCTTACAGCATCACCGTAAATGGTTACAAGAATAAATTAGTAACTAACAAAATAATCCAAGTAGCTAGTCCATGCATGATATTATGCAATAATTATTTTAGTAAAGAGTAAAGACAGAAAATAAAACACATTAAAAAGCCTGCCTCCAACGAATTAAGCTTGCTAAATTTGTGATATTTAAAAAATAATTCATATAAAGTTTTCAATATGAATTAAAAGAAATTAGTATTATTTAGTAATTGGAATGTGTAAGGGATTAATGTTGAATTCATTCAATCGCCTCCTATTTGTGGAAATTTATTAAAAGATTTTTTATTTAAATTCAGTTTTGGTAGATATTAACAAAATAATTACTATTAAATCCTTTAAAGTGATAATTTGTTTTTTTTTTAATTTTCATCACTAGTTTAAATTTTCAAATAAACCCTTTGTTTTAAAAGAAAGATTTTTCAATAACCCAAATTGGTTTTCGTTTAAAGAAGAGCAATGTAATAACCCTTAAGTTTTGTTATAGTAAAAGCTAAACAATCAAGAATCTAACTATGAGTTTCTGGTGGGTAACTTCAAGGATAAAAAGTACCAATGAATCACTGGAGTTGAGTAAAAAAAATAATCAAGAAAGACTTCAAATCGGGTGAAGATTTCACTGTCCGGTCGATCAAAAACCACGCATATAGCAAATATATATCAACACTAAAACACCATTTTGCACATATTTTTTTAGGGTTGGGCCAGAGAACTCAAGAGGGCAATCTTTAACAGTAAGTCCTTCAATTTTAGGTGTCAATATGTCAATTTTTCATTACGATTTACTCTTATTCTCCACCCTAATCTTGTAGAAACCTTGGGTTGGGTCTGGTCTTGAATGTTAGGACTTTGTTGGATAAATTCTTCATAATTTTGACGATGGGCAACTATTGAGACATCAACTAACATTATTGGAGGTAAATCATTCTACCCTTTTACTTCCTTTTTGATGCCATGGCTCTGTATATATATTGTTTTCCCAATTCCAATTTGAGCCCTAGGCTTTGAGCTAGCCTAGGAAAGGAAATTCTTAGAAATATTGTCCTAATCTAGCTATGGTAGGCCTAATTTGTAGTTTTTCCTTTACCATTTCAATAGAAAATGTTCAAATGTGAATTTGGCCCGGTCTAGCGTCGCGGTAATGCTCACAACAGTCAAGTTAGTGAGATTCATATCTTTTAGCAACTAGGAATGTTTGTATTTATATGTATATGTTTTCAATTATTGAAATGAACATTAAAGTATATTTTCTGATTCTGATATGTTCTGAAATTTATTTCAAATCCTTTTTAACCTTGTAGCCACGACTCTGTTTATTCTAAAATACACCATGTGGTGTTTAGTTCCATATTCTAAAAACTCTGTTGAGAACATAATTATATACATTTTTGTAAACATTACGATTTGAGGTTTAACCTATACTTCTAACAACATCCTTCGTGATCAAGGAACTAAATTTCCAGCGAAACGCTCGAAATGTTCGAAAAATTTCCGTTTCGGGAGACACCGAAACGAAATGATATTCCACCGAAACGGAACGAAACAAAAAAAAAGGAAAAAAGAGTTGTTCATAACCAAGATTGAGAAGAATCTAAACCTATTTTGAATTCTGAAACTAAAA
>JASKGM010039486.1:0-48421 GCA_034509205.1 Ceratonia siliqua
TTGTTTCTATCAAGTTTTTTTAATTACATAACTAATTTATGTTAACTAAAATCATTAATTTTAACACTTAATTAAACAGTAGGGGGTAATTTAACTAAATTATGATAGTTTAGGGTGCAATGTGCTACAATTAATAGATTAGGGAGGAGATTGCAATAGTAACTAAAGATTAGGGTGGAAAATGGCAAAATCCCCGGATTGAAACCTTCCCCTTGTTTTGGACTTTTGTAAAGAAGATAAAGATAATGAAGAAATTTTCATTAACCCTCCAAAATCTTCAATCATTCGTATTTTTATGTTTTGGGAATTTTAAAGAAAAAACTAATTGTTGATTATTATATTATTCATTTTTTTAAACTTGCAATGCCAATGAAATAAATCATTATAATAATTTTAATAAACTTAAAATTTTAAAAAATTACAAATAATCATTATATTAAGATATGATAGCATAGTATGTAAGATATCATTATACTAAATAATTTTTTAATTATATTTGTAATCCTGCCTTGTCACAATCTGATCAATGTAAAAATTAAGCTCATATAGCTAGACATTAGACAGGGATATAATGTAATTAACTGACACAAATGTATTTGAAGAAATTGCAAAAGCTAAGGAGTTATTTATTTGTTGCCACTTGATATTTTTCTAAGATGGTAGTTTATTCAATTTGCGTGTGGGTGTTATTTATTTATAAAACACCTTTCTTCATTTGAATGAACAATATTTCAGCCATCTTGCATTGACTTTCTTCACCAATCTTGTCAGCCGCCCAATCATGCACCATATTCAAAATATAAGTCTAAGTCTACTTGCTTATCATTCTTTCCCAAATAATTTGTTTAAGGCTGCTGCCCTTTAATTTACACAATTGCAAAGGAGATAACCACGAATGAACGAGGGACCTATTAATATATACTTTCCCTTTTAAAATAATGCAGGACATATTCATGGCAGGAACTCACACAGCTGCCATAACCACCGAATGGGCCCTAGCTGAGTTGATAAATCACCCTCATGTGATGGAGAAAGCAAGACAGGAGATCGATTCGGTAACAGGAAAGGGTAGAATAGTAGAAGAATCTGATATTGTCAACCTTCCTTACCTCCAAGCTATAGTCAAAGAAACACTAAGAATTCACCCCACAGCGCCATTAATAGGGAGAGAATCATCTGAGAGTTGTAATGTTTGTGGTTATGAGATTCCAGCAAAGACCGTATTGTTTGTTAATATGTGGTCTATTGGGAGGGATCCCAATCACTGGGAGAACCCACTTGAGTTTAGGCCAGAGAGATTTATTAGTGAAGAGGGAAGTGGGGAGAGCCAATTAGATGTAATTAGGGGACAGAATTTTCAGCTCATTCCATTTGGGAGTGGAAGAAGAGCATGCCCTGGAGCCTCACTAGCACTACAAGTTGTACCTACCAATCTTGCTGCTATGGTTCAGTGTTTTGAGTGGAAGGTTAATGGAGGCAGTGAAACTGTTGCCATGGAAGAGAAACCGGGGATGACACTTCCTAGGGCTCATCCTTTAATATGTGTCCCTCTGCCTCGCCTTAATCATTTATCCACACTTATTTAGCCTTAACTTATCTTTTTCTTTTTTAATTGTATAATTTCTATTCAGATATGCTCAAGCCATGTCATATATCTTTTGGTTGATATAAATACTTGCTTATTTTATATTTATGTCAAGTAAACTTTTTATTCTTTCAAATATTTTTCTTTTATCAAAGTAACTGAGTCGAAAATTTTAATTTATAGAACTTTGAAGTGAGAAAACGGGACTAAGGACCAAGAAAGAAACAAAAAAACACTAGAGAACAACCATTCGGGGGGGCATGGACATCCCTGAAGACAGGAAACTTGAAGGCAGAGTCCAGTTCTTGAAACCTGGCTCCTGCTCAAGGATTGTGTTAGCGTGTAAATATGCTATTATCTTTACTTGTCTAACTGGACAACTTTGCTGATACGCATTATGTTGGAAAATTTTGGAATTTAATAAAAGTGATTTGATCAAAAATAACAAAAGTCTAAATAAAGTGATAAGGGATGAGAAAGAATAGACACAAGATTTAATATAGTTTGGTTTAAGCCTAATTGGATAAAGATGACGAGAAATTTACATTCAAGAAAATAAATGGAAATACAAACATAAAAAAATGATCCAAGAGGAATCAGTGAGAATGGTTAGCCTTCATGGCTAATGCATCAGATCATCAGCGAAGAGAGTCAAGTACACCAAGCTGAATTAGCTGACTTCAAAACCAACTATAAACAAACAAAACTAAACTAGCTGACTTCAGATAAACTTCGAATACGCAAAATAAACTGAAAAACAATTAGCCAATCTCAAGTATCCCAAAACCGAACTCAACCAAACCGTGAACACCCCTAATTATATATATAAAATTTTCTAGTTTTGGACCAATCGGTTTTGTATTATTGAGATATTTGGCTAATTGTTTTTGAGTGCATCTTGCGTATTCGAAGTTTATCTGAAGTCAGCTACTTTTGTTTTGTTTGTTTGTTTGTTTCTAGTTGGTTTTGAAGTCAGCTAATTCAGCTTCATGTACTTGACTCTCTTCGCTGATGCTCTGATGCATTAGCCATTAAGGCTAACCATTCTCACTGATTCATCTTGGGTCATTAACATTTCTGGCCAATAGGCATGGTGTAACTTTGTGTTCTGATTGATGGGTTCATAATGGAACAAGATATTGAGAAGTTCTTGATGGAAGAGTCTTGGAAAAGATGGATTTGGGCTAAGATGCTGAACTAGTCCTTTTTGACAATTACTAACTTTAATTTACTTAAGACCCAAAATTGCATACGTATATTGAAAACAAAACAAGGAGCAAAAACATTAAGTGGTTCTCAATGGTGCATGAATAATCTACTCATCACTATTATTTATATTAATCTAATCCAATGTAGAGGATAGCCAGAGAACTGATAATATAGTTCTCCTTCATCGCAATAGGAAAATATTGTTGAGCAGTTGTATCATTTTAAATATTAGAATAACTTAATTCAGATTTTTTTAGATATAATAAAGAAATTTTTAAGCATCTCAAATTATTCTAAAACATTATCTTATAATATGCTATTTTTTTTTATAAAACACTATTCTAAAATATGCTAAAAAAGAATTATAATCAACAATTCATTTGATTCCTAACACTTGTTAAAAATGTATTTATATTTTTTTCTTTAACTATATCATTTTTTAGTACATAATCAATTTTTTTCTTTTAAATATATCATAAAATTTATGTATAAAATATAATAAAAATTATATATTCAATAACTCATTGTTGAATTAAATAGATGTTAGGATTGAAGTAGATTTTAAAATTTTAAAAAAGTCTACATTTTGAAATTAAGCAGGTAAGTTTAAAAACTCAACAAATCTAATTACTGCATTACATATAACTGTTTATCGAATGTCAATAAAAGTCAGATGACAATCTAGCCTATTTGGAACAGTTTTAAAAATTTTGTTTGTTTTACTAGAACAAAAATTTTTTTTTGGATAATTGTTTTTACCAGTTATTTTTTAAAAATTGTTTTCGAAAACAATGATTAAAAAAACAAAAATAAAGAATAATTTTTTTGTATTTTTAATTTATTTTTGTCATCTGTTTTCTAAAAAATACAAAAAATAACTGATGAAAAATATTTTTACCCAAATAAATTTTTTATTTTTTTGATCTATAAAATTATTTTTAGAGTTATTCTTAAAATTTTTAAAAAAATAATAAAACAAAAATCATTTCTAATTTGACCCTAATTTTTACAATGTTTCATCCTATAAATTCTTCAGTAGAATATTTAAAAAAATGAAAGACATTTGATCTTGAAATCTTTTAAACAACTTGGGAGTTGGCATGTAATGGAAATGCCCCTTGTTATGATGCTCCAATACTCGCATTTTTTTATTTTTTTATAATTTTTATTTTAAGAAATAATTTAAAAATATTTAAACAAAATGTAAATAAAATAAAAAAATTCATAATATAAGTATTTAAAAATAAATTAAATTAAGTTAAGAAAAAATAAACAAAAATTTTTAATTATTTTTTAAAATAAAAATTATAAAAAAATTAAATATTACTACTCCATAACGTTTATTACAATTTTAGAGAAACTAGTAATTGCATTCCCCTTGGGCCACGCGGTGCACGCAGAAGATAAAAATAAGACTTTCAAAACGTTTTTTTTTTTTGTCACGGTGGTGCGACGCGGGAAGGGAATAGGGATTAGGAGTGTGCAATTAGATTGGTTAATCACCCAATCCGTTCAAATCGAACCGAATCAAAAGAAAAATTAACCAAATTAATTATTGAATAGTTCGGTTCGATTAAATAATGTCATAACCGAACCATATACGGTTCGGTTAACTATTTTGAATTTTTAAAACCGCGGTTAATCGAACCAAACCGTTTATATTTAATTAATTATATATATATTTATTTATTTAATTATATATATAATAAAAATTTTATAATTTATAATTTAAAATATATGAAATATAGTTATATAATATTATAATTTATAATACATATAATATAATATATATATATATATATAATAACAAATATATTAATTATTATATTTAAATAAAATTTAAAAATCGATTAACCGATTAACCGAACCGAACCAACCATTAAATAACGGTTTGGTTCGGTTAGGTTTTTATACCAAATTTTTAAAAACCTGAACTAAGCCAAACCGTCTAAATTTGATTGGTTTGGAGATCAGTTTGGTTCATTAACCGAACCAAACCGCCAATGCACACCCTTAGTAGGGACATGCATAGATGATTAGATAGTGGTCCTCTCCACCAAAACAAATTATTATTATTACTATTATTTATATATATACATATATGATATAATTATTTTTTAAAATTTTTTATATTATATTATAGTTAATAAATATAATTTAATTTTATAAATATATTATTTATATGTAAAGTATATATTATTTTTTATTAATTTATGTAATATTAATTTTTATTATATAATGTCACGTCAATAATTAAGTGTGTTAAAATTTAATTATTAATAATTTATTAGTTAAGTTATAAACTAAAAATTAAAGTAAGGGTTAAATAATATATATAATGGTGAAAGAAATTAATTTTTTATAGCATTATATATATTTTTTTATTAGTAACAATAATTTAATCAGATCTTATAATAATTATCATACTATTAAAAATAATTTAGTGTAACATCATTTTAATTTATCTTAATATATTTAATATTAAGAAATTATTCAAAATATATTATTCATGACATTCAAAATGTATATATGTAACAAGGAGAAATTAACTTTCTTGCGATGGTTACTTAAAAAACTTTTTTTTATTAGTTTATTATTTTTATATTTATTTTGTTAAGTATTAAACATTTTTCTCCTTAATCAAAAAAAAGATGCGTAGGTACAATTAAAATATAATAGATAATTGGTAAATATTATTCTTACGTTATCCTTTTAATTTTTTTTTTAAAGGATAGTGAGTAATTAAAATTTAAAATTTTAAAATTTTTATTTTTATTTAAAAAATAAATTAGCATGCAAATTTATATGCAAAAAATTTAATTAATAAGCTGTGTAGATTTAAAAATCTATTCTTTTTATAATTTGCGACCTGTGGTTCCTTCCCTGCAGTGCGAGGCCATTATAAAAGCAACCAACTTGTTACTGGCAGATACGTACTCTTCCAGCTTCCATGGAAGCCATGATCATCAGTAGCCAATACTACTATCTATTGCTCCTTCTCTGGTTTCTCTCTGTTCTTACCCTCTTTGTTGATTCTCACGTTATGCTTCTGCATACGAAACTGTTGATCATGGGTGATATAAATATTTATTCTCTTTATGTAAATAGACCAGTTTTTAGATTACTTGCAATATCTTGCATGGGATCATGGATCATACGAAACCGCACAGATGCTTGCGCTTGCTTTCGCATCCTAATGGCATAGAGCTGATGTAATGCCAATAGTTGATGATGGAATGATATTTTCTACTTACGGAAAAAGCTCTAGAGAAATAAATGGGAAGATGGGGACAGCTTCTTGGCAAGTTCACTTCAGCCATCTCTAATAATGTTTATACTTTATAGGTTTCAAGCTCTCAAATGCTTTTGAAAATATCTGTACTTTAGGTTTCTACCAGGCAATCGTGGAATGGCATACAAGTTATAAGGATAATTAATGGGAAAACGTAGTTGGTAAACATTTACAGATATGATTCATTGAAGCACAAGATATCTGAAATTATCCATTCATGAACTCATCAGATGTCACTAGCGAGTCAGGATTGCAGTAACTGGTGATTCAAATTCTGGTATCGAGCTTTTCCCCAAGCTCCAAGACTTCTAGGAAATTTCTGTTACTACTAATTACTAGTCACTACCAATATCTCTAACCCACTGTGTTAAGGCTATCCCTTCTGTCTGAATCAGAACTCCAAAATCATACAATGCGAATCATCTGACGTGATACCAGTAAAGGGAATAAACAAAACAATAAAAAGAATCTCTAAACATTACTATGCGATGAACGCAGGACAAGAAAATCATTAATCAGATGATGGTGTCTTTTTTTTTTTTTTAATATACAGATGATGCCATTTAAGGAAATTTGAACTTTTAAGACCTCCTGAAACTATCAGCCTCCTCACTACTAAACCACACAGGTTTGAGAATGAGGTCTTTCAGTAAACATAAAATGCTTCGGACTCCTTCAGTAATCATCTTTTCCATACGGATAACTGAATGCCCACTAAAAGCTCCGATTACACGAGTTGACTAAACACGCCCTTTGTATTCTACTATTACACAAACAACACTGGAATCATTGCGCCTGTCAACTTGCCCACTTCTTTCATGGCTATAATTTGCATTGGTGCACCCATACCTTTAACCATGTGCACCAGCGGCTTAAGACGAAAGCAGTATTGAGATATTCGGAGTCCTCGACTGCTCTACAACCGATCCCTGTCTGGTAGACCCCTTCAATTGGATAGGTAAAATGTTGGCTTTAAGTGCTATGATATCTCATGGATATCTACTAAAATTAAGATCAAACATTTAAGTGAATAGAGGAAGGTTCAATTAAGTTGTGAACAAAGATATATTAGAATGCAACCTTATTATGGTTGTTGTAATCCAAGCAACTACCAATTTGTTAGCTACAGAAAAAACTATCCACAGATTAAACAAACAAAAGTCATTCCACTGCAACAGCAGATAACAATCACTAGAAAGAAGACCTCAGTATACAACTCTGATAGTAATTTCTTGCCATAACAATCAGCATGTAATAACACAAAATTAAAATTCTCAAGTACTGCAACAGAAGCCGAAATTTGACACTTGCGTACATTAGTTCAAAATGGTACGTACTATGTCTACCTAAAGCCATCAAAGAATGATCGAAAGACGAAATGAATATGCTTACTGGTCCTGCACCAAGACGTTCAGCAAGGATGTTAGAGCTAAATTCTAATTGACTCAATTATGGCTTGAAGTTGATAATAGGAAGCAAACAAGAAACTGAGTCCATAATATCATCAGAAGATGATTAATCGCACAATAGGTTTTCTGTCCGGCCTCTGTACCCTATTCCAGCGCTTTGTTGTCCCAATTTGATTAAAGTATACCTCAAAATCAACGAATGGACATCAAAGTACGAACTCTTTTTTCTCTATCTGCCTTCTTTGCACTAGGTGTTCTGCTTAGTTTCTGCAATTCCTTTCTCACAACTTTTTCAACTGTATCAATAGAGTTAAGGAGCTTCTTCTGGGGTGTTAAAAACCCTGATTCTCCGTCTGATTGATGCGTTATATCAAGCAAAATCTTTGGCAATTTACTACCAGCAGGTGTTCGGAGCTTGAGACCAACGGCTGGATATGGAGAGATAACAGAAGTACTGTGCACGAGTTGAGAACCAGACACTGAAAAAGGAGGATCAAGAAGCAATTGATCCGCCGGAAATGGGCTCCCAATTTGTTGGCCTTCGTTTTCTCCCAAGGGAGCTCTCCTCCTTTCAATTGCCTAATGCAGAGATCCCTCGTCAGTTAGTATTACAAGCTTACAAAATTTTCGAATGAAAGTAATGGAAGCAAAGGGACACTTCTGAAAATAAATGGAGCCACGCAACATCCCTCATGAAAATTAGTTCTGTTCACTGAAGTGTAGACTAAAACTATATAAAACTTGTATGCATCTGTAAAACGGAACAATTAGATCAAAAACATCTCCCAATGCATGCTAGCAGCCATTGATGCAGGGTTAAACATTATGCTTAGAAGGGGATGACAGTTCATTAAGTTCAAGCAGAAGGCTCAAAAGATTTCAGAACTTCTATCTACCGTCTGCCCTTAAAATGAATATTTACTTTTTGAATTTCCAATATAACTTATGAACAGAATTTAAACAAGACAATTGGAACTGCCAAATCTTTCTAAACGGGCACAAAAATGCAAGAAAATCAACAGAACGAAACCGAAGAACTGAATATCAAAATACCTAACGCATCTTAATGAGAGGAAACAGTAACAAAATAATAAGAAAATTACATGTTTATTAAATCCCAGTTAACTTCACTTTCAATTTATAAAAGTAGTGCCATGCTCTCTGACGACACATAGATAAACAAGAGAGGAAAAAAAAAATCTAATCAAACGCAAACCTGAGTATGAAACCAGCAATCCATGTCATATGCAAACAAATGCTAACCAAATGCATTCGCCCAAAACTGGCGAAAAGAAGAAGAAGCTCATTATATATCTTGTTCTTTATGGTGTTTATGAAATGAATCATACAACACTAAGACCTTCTTCCTCAGAATTAATTATGAAACAAAAATGCGTCTGGATAACAGGTAAAGAATGTGCTTATTACCCTCACAACCGCAGTGATATCACGAAGACGGGTTCTAGGGTACCAAGAAGGTAGCACGCTCTGCGATGGTCGACCCCTTCCCCGCCGAGCAGTTCCCGACGGACTGTTCCCGTCCACAGCAGGCGACCAGTAAAGATTATGACCTCGCTCACGATCAATTACGTTTCTTGGAGTCCCGAGACTGGTCCTGACGACCCCTCCAGGTCGTGTAGCTCCCAACCCAGTCGTTCCGCCTGCGGCCGTGGAGGCTGTAGTCACTCGCCTTGGAGTGGATCCGAACAAATCCGATTCCATTTCATCATCTAATACACCAATAATAGCAGCTCGCCGGCGAGCGAATATTGCCGCTATCTTAACGGGCTTTAACCTTCTGTCCCTTGATTCCGGCATTCCTAGGCTTCAACTGGAAAAAGAGAATAATATAAACCAAAAAGAACAAAAATAAGGGTATTATGGTTTCTGAGAAGTGAAAAATATAACTCGACAGAGATGCAGAGGGATCCGATAAAAGGCATGTGAGAGGAACAAATGGAAGATAAGGAACGATGACTACCTTAGAAATGAAAGTGCTTGTTGATGGTGGAGGCGCTGTGAATCTCTCTGCGTGTAAGAGAAAAAGAAGAGGCTTTGAGAGATGACCGAAATGGCAAATTTTCAAAATGAAAAAATAGGCGGTTTTATAGAAACTGCAATTTCGCAGGCTTATCGAAACGGTTCGTTTTAATTTCAAATTGTGCAAAGAGCGGGATAGTATAACAAGCTGCTATTTTAATATTTTGAAGACACAAACCATAAAAGATTTATCCTTTTATTTGGGTTTATTTTAAGAATGAGTTATTTAATTTAAAAAATAATATATTCTAAAAAATATATACATATTTATTTAAATTTATAAAGAAAGAATAAGTTAATAAAGATAAAAAAAAATTTCTTATGAACTGAACTAAATTGAAAACTAAACAACTAGTCTTGGCCTCCCTGTTGAAACATTATCTTGAATAAATAAATATATAAATAAAACTGCTTCCACCATCGGGGAAAATAGATGTGCTTAAATAAAATATATTATAGCAACTTATTGCATTACCTACTTTCAATGGCTTTATGAAAATAAGTTTAAAATGAATTATCATTTAATCAAATTATCCTCGTGAAATGATTTTTAATTTGCTTATAGGACTTCAAATAAGTAAATTATAAGTTGTAAATAAATTTAACTTCATCCTTTAATACATTTTCAACATTCGACTTCCTTTTCTTGTCTCCCGTTCACAATTCAAATATTCTCAATATTCCCATTTCTTCAGAAAAAACAGATCAAAAGTAGAAAGAAAGAAAAAAAGAACATAAAACGTTGTCATCTAATTTTAAATAGAAAATTTTTGCTTTGATTGATTATAATTTAAAACAAGGTGATAGCCACTCTATCTTTTTCTTTCTTTCTTTTTTTCTTTTCTTGTCTACTTAGGGTGCGTTGGTTTTGATGAGAAGGATTTTTTTAAAAAAAAATCTTTTGTTTTAAAAAAATGTATTTACTTCTCTTTTTTACTAGAAAGATAAGTTAATGAAAAATAAGATTTTTTCTTTTAAAGATAAGTAAAATTTTTTGACTTTTTGTTTAGAAGATCAGTAAAAAGAAATTAAGATATTATTTTTTTATTTACCCTCAATTCTCTTAACTCCCTATATTCTAATCTCATTATATTCCTTGCCCATATTTAAAATTTTTATTTTATTTTTATTATAATATCATAGTTAAAATTTTAAATTTTTGTAATATCATAATTCAAAAGTTCATAAATATTTAATTAAAAATTATTATTTTAAAATTTTCATTTAATATTAATCAAAATGTTCTAATTTCTAAAAATTGTATATTAAATTTTTTTATCCAAATACTATATAAAAAAAATTCTTCTGTATGTCATTTTTAATAATTTTATAAAACAAAAGTCCTTTTACAATTGTGCAGTCAAATACATTTTTTGATTCAAAAGTCATTCTCATTTATTGTATCTAAACGCAAAACAGCTTCTCCTTCTATTAAAATACTTTCTTTTTTTAAAATCAACTTCTTATTTTATAAAAATTATTTTTTTTAAGGATCATCCAAATAATTTACTATAATAACTATATGTTAGATATACAAACTGCCTGTTTTACGAGCACATATATAGTACTACCGTTGCACCCTATTGGATGCGATTGTCCATTCATTGTGAGTGGGCCCTCTCACGTATACGACGACAGTGCTAAACTTTTTTCGCTGTTTTACTTCCCATCATCATTCCGAAAAGCTCAAAATATAGTGAAAGAAAGAAAAAAAGTCAAGATGTTGCATTCTTTATCCTGTGGACAACAATGAATTATGGGCTAAACTGCTCACCGATAAAATGTACATGGAAAGCCAAAAACAGAACTGAAGAACATCTTACCTAAAAATAAATACATCCGGTAAGTGGTACAGTTTTCCATTCCTAAGTATCCATCCACCATCTGAACCATGCCTTCGCCATGGTGTCAAACAACTAAGAATTTTTATAAACAAATTTAAATTCCTAAAAACAAGAAAGGGGTAAAACAAACAGAAAATTGTATTTGCAATCAATAATTAAATACATATAACCTCAATTTGGCTGATGAATTCTTTTCACCGAGAAAAATTAAGTACCCCTCTTCAAACGCCCCCAAGTAGGTAGAGCCTGAGTGAGAGATACGCTTCGAAGAAGTGTTGTATATGCCACAAATAAAAGCTAGCAGCAGCCACCCTTTTTTCCACCAGCATTCTCGTCCGGGTTAGGAACAATTATCGCACTTCCCTTCATCAGTGAATTGCCACTGGAATCTTCACCATTGGCAGTAAGCGTTTTCTTGCTGATAATTCGGTATATCTCAGTTAGAATAGTCAGAAAGGTAGTTTCAACATTAGTGGCCTCAAGTGCTGACGTCTCCATAAAAAATAGGTTCTCTCTTTCAGCAAACTCCTGGGCATCTTCAATTGGAACTGCTCTAAGACTTCCCAGATCACACTTGTTGCCAATTAACATAATAACAATATTTTTGTCAGCATGACCTCTCAGTTCCTCTAACCACCTTGCCATGTGATCAAAAGATTGACGCTTAGTCGTGTCATAAACTAACATTGCCCCAACGGCACCTCGATAGTATGCACTAGTAACGGCCCTGTACCTGAAATGGGCAAGAAGAGAAAACTTTCAGAGGTCATATTAGAAAATAAAAACGTAAAATATCCTTATGCTACCAAACTTACAAGATCTGAAATGAAACAAATCAGGTCGTGTCTAACTCAGATGCAACCAAGCTAAGGCTAAGAATAGCCTGTATGTCCAAGCCGAACAAAAAGCAGGCCAAAAGGCAAAGTTTAATAAATAAGGGAAAATTTAACAACCACCGCTTTATGCCAATTTTGGTCATACTTAGTCCAAAGCTCAACAACCCAGTAGGCAGGGTTAACAATAGGAGATCAAATTTAAGTTACCTAACAACCATTGCTAAATGCAAATCTTGATCACAAATGACCTCCAAACGACCCCCTTTTTTTTTTTTTTATTCAACAAGACAAAATCATGGGTCATGCTAGTAACATCATTTCTTTTCTTTTGTTTCCAAATCATAAACAAATTATTTTCACTTGATTGAACTAATATACTTCATGACATCTATTAGAAAAACTACTAAGACAATGAACAAGAAAGACAGCTACAAGCAAATTTCCAGTTGCAGTAAATTACATCATGAACAAGCAAAGACCGATATGACTTATTCTCTTTCCTTCAATGATAAACGGTTTACTGGATCATTCTGGCCAATATACTTAATTTGGTGCACATGTTGATGCAGAACAAAGGAGGTCAACTATAATCATAATTTGATTTTCCCACGAATTACTTTTAGAATTTCTAAGGTAATTTAAATGCATATGGTAGAATTAGAGTCCTGTTAGGATATTCTAAAGGTTGGGAAAGTTCTAGAAAATTGTTTATTTGTGAGTGAAGTTTTATTATGCTTACAAAAGGTATGTTGTGTGCAAAATGAGAAAATTTTGTTTTCAGTTATGGTTATGAATAATTTTTTGAGGATTTTCCTTGTGTTCCGGAAAATTCCAGATTTTCTATCTAATGGACTCTAGGTTGCCTGCTAGAGTGACAGAAAACTGTTTTCAACCATGCGTCAATTGGCAGCAAGACGTAGAGTAGACTTGAGATTGAAGATATGTCGCATGCAATACATGGTTTGAAGAGGCAGCAACATATGGAAACCTTTTTGGTGAATTGAGAAGGCAGCCATGATTTTTCAAGGGTTCTGAAAGGTGGTCTGGAGGGTCAAGTTGAGGATGGAAATTGAATTTGTCTAATTGTATCTTTTAATAAACTGAGTGGAAATTGCATTTCATACCTGAATGAAAACACAGAAAATGTATAAAACTTGAACGGCAAAATACCTTGCTCACAAAAATAATATGCAAGCAACCAATGACAACAAACTAGTTGTCTAATTCTAATTAAGGAACCAATCAAGTTGACTTTTCATTAGGATTTCCACTACAATTAAAATCAACGAATTCATTTTTCCAGATTCTCAACTGAATAACTATGATTTGGTCCAATTAAACAATCATCATCGCAAAAAAGCTCGTAAGCTTTTACATTACGATTGGAAAACCAAGAGTAATTTAATTTCCTTTCGCAAGCCTAAACTTGGAGAGACGCTCAGAGAAATTAAACAACCCCAGAAGCAAGATATTAAGATGAAATAAGAGGGCAAAGCGAACCTTTCTTGCCCAGCAGTATCCCAAATCTGTGCCTTCACCGTCTTTTGATCGATAACGAGCGTTTTAGTCTGGAATTCAACCCCAATAGTGGCTTTGGAATCCATGCTGAATTCATTCCTTGAAAAGCGAGCGAGCAATTGAGTTTTACCAACTGCAGAGTCCCCGATCAACACCACTTTGAATACATAATCAATCTTCTGATTGAAATCCAAATTCGACATTCTCACCACAATAAATCCCTTTGCCCCCTAAAAACCACAGTTCCAATCCCCAGAATTGAACATGAAACACTGTGTAGCGTTGAATAATATAGCAAACGACGTCTCTATGATCAGTCAGGGAGGCCTTATTTACGAACCGAGCTTAGATCGCTAGATTGACCACATAACAGAGAATCAAAAATGCGGAAATAAGAACCCGGTTGAGAAAAAGATAGTAGGAATGGAAACTAGGGTTAGGGTTTGAGAGGGAAGATCAGAGAAATTGGGACAAAGGAAAACGGAGGAGAGAGGGAGAGGGAGAGGGAGAGGGAGAGGGGGGGAGTTTGGGAAGGACCAACGTCCTGTGCGGTACCGTTAACGACTTTTTGTTTTGTCTGACTTGAAGAACGAAACTACAGTCTGCGCTCCATTTTTTTTAAGCCTCCCTCGTCCCCCCTTTAAATATAATACCTAAAATTGAATATGAAATAGAGAGATAAAAAATAAAAAGAGTGATCCAAATATTTAAAAATATATAAAATATTCATAAAATTATCATAATAACGATAATGGTATTTATAATTTTATAGACAACAAATAATACATTAGAAATAAATATCTTCATATATAGCATCAATGTGTACATCTTGCGTTGGAGGTTACAGTTATTTTCGTTGCGTCTAGATCGGATAACAACTTGTATTTGGATATAATTACTACAGTTCAGAACAGCTTTTTAGAGATGTTTTTAATTTTCATAAAATTTGATTAAAATATAAACTTGTAAACCTTTGATGTATCCATATATGAACAAATGAAGAAATATTATAAAGTTAACTTTCACAAATTTTATAAAAGACTTTCTTAATCAATTATCACCACATAATTGATTAAAATGAATTTTTGTGAACTGAACATTCTTCCAACGAATACAACTTTAAATTACAAAATTGAAATGAGCATAAACATGTGTAATTGTTGTTGTTTTTGGTGTTTTAATCTTATCAAGCATTGAGTCAATGAATCAAAACAATAAATAATTGGTAAGATATTAGACAGAGAGATTGTGAGCTAAGTTGTAGGCAAGAATGGGAGGGCTAAAATGAAGATGCAAATTGAAAACAGATTCCTAAAAGAGAAGTAGACCCAATTACATATACATAAGATCATATAAACAAATATTGATTAATTGGAACGGACATGGAGAAAGCCATCAAAATGGTCATGAAGTAGTTTGGCGCACGATAAGGTGGCCGTGGGCGTCAATGTTTTCCTTTTTATATGCTCAAACAAGTCTTAAAGGTCGACATCATCCATCAATGACAACATACAGGTCGTAACGTGTAAGCCGCCCTTCAATAGCTAAACAATTGGAATCCTCTCTATTAATATCCATTTATTTTTTCATTTATGCTGCAGCCTGCACCGTCCAAAACAATTCCAAATGACAAATACTAGTAATCAAGTATTAAAGCCCCATCCCAAATTTATGTAAAATGAACAAGGGAGGGCAAATACAGTACATAACTTAGTAGGATTACATTATTAGAATTTTGCCTATACAAAATTACTAATAAACTATATGCTTTATTGACTGTGTAATTGAAATCCCCGGTTAGCTTAAAGATACTACATGTTGTGGTGAAGAGCTACCACCTTCTGTATCATATATAAAGATAAAAACATCTATAGTTGCTTTCTACTTCTTTTTTCAGCGCTCAAAAATATGACTTGGATTATATCCACCTTTGCATGCTTCGTTTAGTCTGTAAGTCAAATAGTTTGATTTGTATCTGCCTTCTGCATGCTTGTACATTTGCAGTTTGCCCGTTTCTCACTCAGAGTCTGCAGAAATTAACATTTAAAAAAAAAAAAGTGAGTCTAAACATGAACAAGTCATAAAAGACCAAAGAAAAGATTGAACTAAGTGATTAATTAAATGGAGAAAATTCTGGGTAATCTTAATCAATTTCTCCTTGTTACCTTGAATTGTTTCTGAAGATCCTTAATGTACTCAACAGCCAAGTCCAACATGTCTGCTGTGTTTGTTTGCTGCCAAGAACAAACTTATACAATGTTAACTTTCTAGATACAAATACACCATTATTCTAAGGTTAAACGCACAGGAAGATTCTACCTTGTCCATGTGTGGGACAAGATCTTGTAATTTTCTCATTCGTTCACTGATCCGAGTTCTTCTCACCTGTGAAAAAACCTAGTCTTAGAATCATCTTAAGTGCTTAACTAATGTATTTCTCATTGCTTTTGGCAAAGGAAATGTACTCCATTTTGGTTAGATCTTATTACATACAACCAGATTAAAAAAAAAAACAAAGACAAGAAAAGTACTGGCTTTGGCACATAGACAACACCCTACCCTTTCTGCAATGCTTCGAGGATGAGTAGCACAGCCCCGCTTTGCTCTGATTTTACAAGGAACAGAATCCGGAAATTGAAGATACTTCTCCATAATAGCCATCTCTGCTGAGGTTTTAGGCAAACTCAAGTGATGCGATAGTGAATGAACCTGATTTCCTGGCTCTCCATTCTGAATATAGCAACTTGTTTGTATTAAGAACAAGCAACAAGAAATGAGATTTTCTGAGAAAGGTGACGTATTTACCTGACCATTGGCAAATAAATTTTCATTACTAGTTTGCTCTCTTTTCAAGCCAGTGAGATTTTCTGAGAAAGCTGACGTATCATTCCAGCAACCATACTGGAATCCAGGGCCATAGTATCGAGTATCAATACTGCTACCTCCCAGCCTCCCATCATCAGGGTTAGTTGCCCCAATGCTCTCACACCCTATTTCAGAGATCTGTGACAACATCCCCAAGGAAGTATTTCTTGATGAGAAGCTAATCTGACTCTTCAATCTGTCCATAGCTGGGCTAAGTTCACCATTAGTTCCATTCACCCCGCCGTAGTTTCTAACACCTTTCATGGTGCCATACCCTGCAATTTACAATTAATCTTTCAGTATTTTACTCTAACCACTAAGATTTAAGAAATTCTTCCCAAACAATAATAATAAGAAACAGGGCCGGTATCTTTTCGCCTACCATAATATGTAAAACATAAGTTAAAATTCCAAAATCTTGTGTTTCTGACTACGTCACAGCCATGGAAAGTGATAAAAGGTGAAACATGAGAAAGAATTGAGCTGAATACCAAAAATGCCAAGCATAGGTCAATTTCACATTCTGAAAAGTATGAGAGGCTGCATCTGCTTCGCAGGTATAGACAATTTGGATCAATAGATTCTAAATGACCACAAATTGGAAAAATTTGTCCACAACAGCATCATTTTTTCTTTGATTCCATACGCTAAAATTTCCTACACTTCAAAGTTCTAATCCAGAAACTATTAGATTATCAGATTCTAAACTCTAAGCTCAGTGACACATTTTATGTTACTTCTGCAAACATAGATATATTCCATAGGTAATTAAAAAAACTCGAGACCGAACAAAAAGATTAAAATTTCCTAAAAAGCAGCACATAAAAATTGAAAAACGAAAAGAGGAAACAGAGCGAACACTACCATTTTGAAAAGAAATGTTGGAGAAAAGCCCAGCAGGGGAGCTACTTTGCCTGAGAAGATGCGGACTAAAGTTTTTGGACTGCGTTTCGTTATCCATTCTCATTGAATCCATCAGTGTGTATGAGCTATCCATGGCAGGACCTGCGGTGGAACTATGCCTTGGATAGTGAGGGGGTAGCCCACTATAGCCTTGCTGGGAATTCATACGGTTCAGAGCGGCCTCGTTTGGTGTTTTAGGAGGTTTGTCTTCGAATTCTTCAAAACTAGGTGAAGGCGTATCGCTGTTATCACTGTAATCTACGAATCTAGAAACTAGTCTCTCGGATTCAGAACCCTCCCATGGATTGCCTTTATTGACAGCAGATTCAACGGCGTCTGTGAAATTTACCAGAAGTGAACTAGGGGCAGAGCGAAACCGAAGTAAGGAAGAATTGGGTTGATGCTGCTGGTGCTGTGGGTGTTGATAATTCTGATGAGAATTGGAATCCATCAATGCTTCTGTGGTTCACCCTGTCACTTGTTATTATAGCTTTTTTGCAAAGATAAAGTTACGCCGAAATCAGAAGGCCGAGAATCATTATCTAAAAGACTGACCGCTTTATCCAGGAAAATGCCCGGAATTTTTTTGTCTTTAAACTTTGTGAGAGAAAATCTCAGCTTAAATCCTAAGCAGGGTGGGATAAGGTCTTGTTGAAGAAGCAACCAAATGGAACAAAACCCTAGCTAGCAAATAATTGAAAGAGCTAGAAAGGGAGGTTGAAGGTCCGAGTTATGCAGAACAGATCCAGTGAAAAGGACAAGCAGATAATATAGATAAAGATTATCAACTGCAACCTTAGATTTGCTTTTGGAAGCATAGAAGATCTTATGATTTATGAATGAGAGGAGGATAGAGAGGAGAACTGCTTGCAGAGAGCGGGGGAGGGAGAGGGACAGTGAGGCAAAGATGGCAATATTTATGTTCCCTGCCAATGACAAAGTACAGAAAGCCATCGATCGGTGTCTCGACTGCTTCTCTCTAGACTCTACAGTTCGTGAAATATTCATTTAAGTACAAAAATGCCCTCGCCACATCCTTTATTATCGTGAGTTCATAACTTGATACATTATGTTTTATAGTAATAAACTAATAATAATTATTTTATTATAACTATTAATTATTTTTTAAAATTAAAATGATATATAAAATTTAAAAAAAATACCTAAAGTAATATATAAATAAAATTTTCTAATGATAGGAGAAAAAAATAATCAAAATTTGTCTGTTTGCTAAAGTATGTGAAATGTATAATCTCTGCCAATAACTCAATGGGTGTATGTAAAACAAGAGACATCCACTCACAGCTCACCAAAAGGAAAATCCGAATAAGACACCACAACCACTAACCTTAATCATTTTATTTTTATTTGTTTTATCAGAGATTAAAGATTCTGAAAAGTTAAAAGAGTTGGTTAGCAACAATTATAATATATATATATATGATTAACATATTAACTCTAGGCTTGAGGTACTTGGAAATCATGTTAGACTGTAAAGTTTGGTATTAATTTTGTGGATGCCAAACAATGTTTGAGCGGATCAATCAAATTTGTGTATAAAGTTTAGTAGTGTTTTCATGTCACGTGAATGTGCCCTTGTCTTCCTTTCAAGGTCAACAGGAAAATAACGACTCCAACACGTGCATTTTTTGAATAATTAATCTTTTATATATAAAATAGAGATACTAATTTAAGTTATTGTGACAGACGAATAATTTATAGAAAATGATGTATTTTTAGATAAACCTTTGTGTATGAGTATCTTAACTATATTATGACTTTTATTGATAGTATAAAAAAATCACTTCAATTATTTTTCAAATAAATCCCATATATTATTATTATAGGAAAAAAAAAAAGCAATTCCGTGTATACTGTTCGTCCGAAAAAGGAAAGAGGTCTGAAAATATTTATTGTAGGTGATAACGGCGTTAAGCGTCGAAAAGGTTTGGGGCGGTGAAATTGATTGACGTCACCGTTAGTGTCTTCGCACCAGATTCACAACCGGATCAGATTCTCTCCCTCGCCTCGTAGTTTTCACTCCCTCTTTTGAGATTGCTTTCACTGCCGCCGTCTTTCCAAATATAAGGCTCCACATATACCCACGCATATTCTTCCATTTTACGAATTTTGCCATTTTCATTCATTCACCAACTTACTCCGATGGATCGTTATTATTATTTTTGAAAAAACCACTTTTCCCTGGTCAGATTCAACAAATTCCATACCCACCTAGATTTTCAGGAATAATTAAAACGAATATATATTTTTTAATTTTCTTAAAAAAATAAATAAAGGAAAGAGATAACCATTAAGTTGTGGCTCTCGGTAGTCAGTGCAATTCAAGTCACGTAATTTTTGCGGAATAATAATAACGAACACTTTTTTTCTGTTTCTCTTTTCAAAAAAAGAGAATCAAAGTAAAATATATGCATCTCTAAAGTATGAAAATGGATTCGTTTATTTTTTTAATTATTTTTAATTTATTATGATATTTATATTTAAATAATCATAATTTAATTACATATAATATATTTTAAATATCATGAATATTTAAATATAAATAGATTATTAAATTAAAAATGACTGATTTTTTTTAAAAAAAATTAATCAAATTTAGACCCCTAAATTAGTAAGCGTCAGGGTAAAGATTGAAAATATTAAATTGTCCATAATATTAATAAGAAACTTTATGAAATTGAAAATACATTGACTTGAATTTGCATAATGCATAAGCACCATAATACATGGCTTGTGGTGATTTATAGCAAAGACATTGCATAGATTCAATTAAATCTTCATCTGTCTCATCGAGATCAACATTGACGATGATAAATAAATACGAATGGTATCAATTGTGGAACAAAATCGGTCTAAGAGTAATAAGAATACTTATACAACAGAATAAACGCGACATTCTTCTTTATTATTCCCAATGATGTCAAATTAAGATTATTTGATTCTGAAAAAAAAAAGAATTTCAATAATTGAAAATCTTTTATTTTAAAGAATCTAATCCTACCTTTACTATAATTATTTTAATTTGCAATTAGTAATGTTAATTCCAAAGAAAAAACCAAAAACCAAAAAGTTAAAGTGGTCCCGTGGTTGGTGGTCTCTCCCGGGGTACCTGTGATTAAAGAAGATAGAGATAGTGAGGGAGATTGGAGATTACAGATTAGAGATTACAGATTACAGATTACAGATAGGGTAAAAGGGAGGAAAGGTGGAGAGCTACAAGACAATGGGTTCAAATTCGATGCCCTAATTAAAGTAAAATTAAAAGGTGCTGTTCCTGTGAAGGCAAGCACGGACACGTGACCCCGCATTTGCTTCGATGGTTTTGCCTCCTTATTAGTAATTACCTTTCTTTCCAACCCCCTTCCTAGTTATATTCCTTTTTTAACTTTTAACCTTATTTTTCAAAACAACAATTTCCGTAAATCAAGGCCCATGACGTCGTCCGTGGGCTTTCTTCCTCGAGAGGGACAAAAGGGCTCTAAAAGACCGAAACATGTAAGAAATCCCTTTCCATGTCTTGTACGGCTCTTTTTATATTCTAATTAATTAATAAAAACTATAATTATTACGAGTTCAATCAAACTAAAAATTACTAAAAAGGCTCAATTGCACATTATTTTTGCATGCCAGAAACTGCAGGTGTAGTGAAGCACATCAAAAAAGAAACAAAATAGGTTAATATTAATAATAACGTAATTGTTAAGATCAAGTGTTACCACTAGGTTAAAAAGTAAGGTTGTTAATAAAGGCGGCTGCACCACACATTGGTGCCACGAATTAGGCGGTTAGTCCACGGCCAATTACGTTCTCCTGAGTCACCACCACTTGTTAGGATGAAGTGCTACCATTAGCTAAAATCCCAAGACTTTATTTCCTTAACGGTGACAGGTGCTCTCTTGAGGGCTGCATCACACATTGGTGTCACGGGTTGGGCGGCCATTAGTCAACGGCCAATTACATTCTGGTAGTGCTAACAAATAATGCCAAACAGCCACACTCCATTTGAGGTGGAGGTGAATTAAGGGACGCAATTTCCGATAGAAAGATAATGCATTGGCTTATGTCAATTGCCCTAACGTCCACTGATCTTACAAAATCAACACCACTCTTAACATCAGAAATCAAACACAAGAACCAAAACTTTACAAGGTTATCTTTTAATTTTCTCCCCGTATTTTGATGCGATCAAGGCTCTCAGACACAGTTCTCATTCTAGGCCGCAACTCTGGGTCATGTTCTGTACAATTCAGTGCAACGTGAAATGCTGCAATGACTTGTCTTTTAGCATAAACCTCTGGCAAAAGTGCGGGGTCTATAATCTCAGACAAGGGCTGCTCCTCCCTGAATGCGTTCCTTACAAAACTCTCTAGCGCCTTACCATCGTTTTCTGCTCCGGAATCTGGTAGCCGGCCTGTCAAAAGTTCTAAGAGCACTATTCCAAAAGAATACACATCACATTTCTGAATGAACTTTCCACCAGCCATGCGGGCCTCAGGTGCCAAGTAACTGTTAGAGGAAGCTGCAACTTTTGAATATATTGAAGAGGTTACAATAGACTCTTTTGAATTCTGCCGTTTTGGTGCCAATGCAGTAGACTTTGAGGTACCCCCACCAAGATGAGTAAATCCAAAACCAGATATGTAAGGACAGAGATCATCATCCAGTAAGATTTTTGTTGATTTCAGGTTGCCATGGAGATATTTTCGACCACTGAACTCGTGTATGTACATCAAACCCCTTGCAGCTCCTTGAGCAATTTTTAACCTTGCCGTCCATGATAATGGTGGCAAACAATGGGAAAGTCCTCCTGCAATAATAATACGGCAGAAAATGGTTGAATCAGTCTTTTCAGTGGAAAGCGGAAGCTGAATATGACCTCAAGATCATCAGTTGCAGAGTTTTAGGTGTCCAATTTAGAGAGCCACAGATGAAAATGAGAACATTGTTTTTCAGAATAGGTTTTGCGTTTCACTAATCCATTCATTTTGACATTGAAATTGTAAAATCGTAAATAGAGTTAACAGCCCAACTCATTAGTAGAAGAACAAAAATCCTTATACTTTGAGGACCACAAGTCCACCAGCATGGCATAAAGTAACACCACTGAATGCAGATAATGATCACCGGTGTTCCATATTCTTCTGAGGCCTATCAATTGGGAACGACGATGATTGCTTCGGACCAATGGGATTTTGAGTCCCCAGATGAGTGAAAAGTCAGATTTTTGCAGCTATCACTATCGGCTATCGGCACAAGGTAGGACCACGAAAGATACGTTGGATGAATGTGATTGAATGTCCATTGTAAATAGAAACAAGGGTCAGCTTACAGAGGAAAAATAACTAAGATATCAAAGGTGCCAGCATAAAGTTATTACTGTGTGATCACGGACAAAAGACATTAAAAGATATTCAGTTCTCAAGTGCGGAGGCAGGATTCACTAATGGACAGGATGGCCGATGGTCCAAAATGTCTAGTGCAAATACAAAACACCAAAAGGATAAGTATAGAAAAACTACATGTGAAAGTTACAGTCGGTAAAAGTTTTATTCATCAGCTCCCGTAAATGTACAATCATCATGATGAGTGGGGACTAGTGAGTGGGGACAATCACATGGCCACATTATTGTATCTTGAAAGTTTAAAACTGAAAGTTGAATTCATCACACGGTGACCATCAGCAGTGTAACTCATAATGAGTGGCATGTTGTCACTTACTGAAACCAAACCACCAGTAAGCCCACGGTTACTGGTCTCATGCCACTGCACTATGCAGAAAGTTTAATTTAGCGTAGAAGATAATTGGCCCATTTTCAAGTACAACAACAATCTGAGAAGAAATGTCGCTAGAAATGCCATATATGTGACTTGGCATATAACGAATGTACAGAGACCCAAGACTTGATGTTTCTCACTTTTCTAGCATTTTAAAAAGGAGAATTTCCCCATTGATTGCTCAATTTCTATTAAGATAAATAGATAACTCTATAACACGGCTAGGCAATTCAACCAAGAGAGATAAATAGAGAGCTATATAAATTAAAAATGAAGAAAAAAACGATTTGAGAGAGAAGTGATACCATGTAGTGCAGTGTGCAAGCTTCCATTGCGGATGAAATCAATTATAAGCAGTTTCTCATCATTTGCATAGTAATATGCTCTCAATGGGACAATATTGGGGTGGTGGACCCTACCAATGGATTCCACCTCGGATTCGAACTCCTTGAGACTCCACGTGGCATCACCTTCACTCAACCGCCTGACGGCCACCACTGTCGCCGCCGGGCATGATCCCTTCCCAGTGGCCACCACCTTGTACACGATCCCACTCCTGCTTTTCCCCATCACATACGCAGACGCCCTTAATAAATCCTCTAATTCCAAATTAAATCCTTCATCAATAACCACGAATTTACCCTTTTCCCCTTCTCCTTCATCAATCTCATTGTCTAATTCTTGTTTTCCAAATTTTCCCTCGTTGGCTGCTGTCCACCTTCTTCTGAACAACCACACTGATAATGAAACGGCCCCAACCACCAATGAGACGCCGGAAACTATAGGGACGGTGACGTATCCACCTCTCTCTTTCGCCTTCTCCTCTTGACCTTTACTTGGGAAGCCCGGGTTAAGGGTTCTGGGGTTTTGAGGGTCTTCGGTGCTTCTGAAAACCTCGGGTTTTTGATCGTCTGCGCATGCATTCTGCAAAGGAAACCCGCAAAGGCCAGGATTGCCCGAGAAAGCTGTTGGGCCCTGGTTTAGCAGCGAACCTACCTGAGGGATTTTTCCGGTCAGATTGTTGTTCTGGAGATCCAAACTCACTATTACAGGGAGTCTCCCGAGAGACTCCCGGACCCCGCCGGACAAGAGATTGTTAGAGAGATTTAATGTTCCGACAAGGCCAATGAGCTCGGCGAGAGCTTCGGGGAGAGACCCATTAAGCAAATTTGAGGATAAATCCAAATGTCTGAGTGATTTGAGAGACTTGACTTCAGTGGGGATTGGACCAGAGAGTGAGTTGTGAGAGAGGTCCAGAACGACCAGATTGGTGGCGTTAAAGAGATGGGAAGGAATGGCGTTGGAGAAGTTGTTGTGGGGAAGACTGAGTCGCTTGAGAGAGTTGAGCAAACCGAGTTCAGAGGGGATGTAGCCAGTTAAGGCTTTGTTAGGCAAGGAGAGTTGGGTGACTCGGTCGTGAGCGCAGAAGACACCGGCCCATCGACAGGGGGTGGAGTCGGAGTCAGACCATGAGTTGAGAACACCAGTGGGGTCGGAGTCAATGGCGGCTTTAAGGGCTAGAAGAGAGAGGCCATCAGAGTTCAGAGAGGTAGCGAAAGGGGCAAAAAAGCATATGAGAAATGGAGCAATGTGGAGAGCGAGAGGCATTTTCTTCAAATACGGAAATGAAAAGTTAGGGGCGTTAATGAAGCATTAGTGCACATTTAGCAACAAGGAAATTGCAGAATGTAGAGTTCAAGAAGAAGAGCTCAAGCCGAAGAAACCGAAGCAGAAGGTGATTCTGTGTTTGAAATAGCAGGGGGGGGTTCTCGAGGTGGCGAGCAACGGGAGTTGCCTAGCCTACCGCCACAGTTTTGTGGCGGTAGGCTGGTTTTTCTAATTTTTTAATTAATTTATATTAATTATTATATAATTTTTTTAAATAATTTTAAATAATTTTAAAATTTTTTTATGAATAATTATAAAAAAATTATAAATGAATAGTAAATAAGATATAAATATTTTTAAAATATTTTTAAAAAATATATTACATAAATAATAATTAATTAATATTAAAAAATAAAAAAATTTGAGATAAAACATTAAAAAATAAAAATCAATACAATATTCTTTATGTCCTAAAATGAGACAGTAAGATAATACATTCTTTTTAATTATTCTCTCCGTAGTTTGCTTCTTGTCTTTTTTTTAATTTAATATATAAATTTCAAAATTCAGATTTTATTTGCTTTTTTACATGAAAAATATGACAATATTTATATAATAATATATGATAATATAATACTTTCCATTTCGTTTTCATTTCTAATATATCTGTCAATTTTGTTTAAAAGACTTTTCTTAAGATGATGGGCTAGTATTAACCTTCATTAAAAAATATTCATAATATAGCAACTATAAAATAACTAAAGCATATTAAATCAAAATTTTGAAATAATCATTCTCTTTTCTTCTATCAATGCTTCTTCATTTCCTTTCTTAATTCAATGTTGTTGTAAATTCTAAGTTTATCAGTTATACATATAAATTAAACTAAAAAAAATTAAATTAAATTAATTTTATGGTAAAGCTTTTTATGGTTTTTATATGCATCAATATATGAAAGAAATTTGTTAAATAAGATTTTATATAAATGATAAGTCTAACCACAAGTACGTCATGAGGCTCACATGGTTCGCGTAATTTAAAAATATATATATTTTTTATGTATATTGTAAGAAGTGCATTACTAATTTAAAAAAAATAAAAAAGTATATATATTAATTTAAAATAGTCTCTTATAAAATTTTATATCTTTTTAATATTATTGTAAGATATAAAAGTTTATGCCATATTAAAGAATGTAAAGTATTTTAGGAATATCTTGTCTACGAACATAACGTGGGGACATTGACTTTTGTAGGTCCTATAGGACAAGGCAAACATCCGTACAGTGGGATTGCCACTTGAAAATACTATGAATTTGATTTTTGTTTGTTTCGATATTTTTAGTACTGAAATTTATATAATCACTTTCAATATAATTAAAGCTCAAATCCAAAATTGGCAGCTTAGTGCTGAGTTTGGTGGAAGGGAACAGAAAAGAAAAGATTATCAAGCTATAATAATCTTATGTGATTATATGTTGCCTAGTCTCTCTTGAATATTCAATTTCAAATTATGTCTACATTCCATGATCTAAAATCATCAATATTTACCTAATTCATTTATGATTCAGAGCTGTTAATTTGGATCCATGGCTTTTTTACCTCTATTATTCTTGTGATTTTTAGGCTACCAAAGTCATCACTCCATCACAAGTCATTAATTTTTCTCATCAATTAGCTGTGGTATTATAGCTAATGAAAAGGACATTCGGCCATAATAGATTCAAACAAGAAATTAAACCCAGTAAAAGTTAATGGAGGAAATGAAAGAGGGAGGAGTGTGGGGAAGAATGGGAAGCCAAACTAAGGCCACGCACACACCACCTTAGTGGTGGAGGGTGGGGAGTGGAGATTGGAGACAAGAGAGCAATATTCTACCTTTGGACCAAAAGGACCAGAAGCAGATTTTGGAAAACTTCAACCTTGATGATACAGAGGAGGGGAGCAGAGCAATTACTGAGGAACGCAAACGAGTGAGCAGGAAACCTAAGAATTGGGAAGACTATGTGCATTAGTGCATATTAATTCCATTGTTAATTATCTTATTGTTAGAATTAGTTGTATGGTAGCTAGTCAATTAGTTTGTTTAATTGCAATGTTCAGAGAGTAGCATATAAAGGATGTACGTGTCCAAATCAATACATAAGAACTTCTGCAACTCTTCCTTGTTCATATCATTTTGGTGCTTTTATTGCTCTCCCATGGCAGACGGCACTCGTTCCAAAGTTTCTGTTGATCGATTAAAGGACATTATCGCCAAATTAGCAACATCGCACACTAATTTATCAACACGTATTGATGATATCTTTGCGAAATTGGCTACCATGGAAACTTGACCTCTGCTTCTACCTTCACCTCCATTGCTGGCACATCCTTGTCACTTTGCTTTGTCAACCTTTTAAATTTTGCTGAAATCGCATATTAAATTGGATGTACCAAGGTTTGATGGTTCGGATCCAATTGGCTGGCTCTTCAAAATCACACAATTCTTCGATTTTCATTATACACTGGAAAAACAATGCATTATGATTGCCTTGCTTTATATGGACGGTACGGCCTTAAGCTGGTATCAATGGATGCATAAGAACGCCCAGGTCACTTCTTGGAATGGATTATTGCATGCTCTGGAATTGCGTTTTGCACTGTCCCAATTTTAGGATCCTAAAAGTGCATTGTTCAAATTAGTTTAACGAGGCACAGTTAGAGAATACTTACAAGAATTTAAGGCACTTTCTAACTGCATTGTCAGTTTATCACCTCATTTTTCTGTTAAGTTGCTTTATCTCCAGTCTCTTACCAGAAATTCACCATGAAGTTCAAGCCTTACAACCGTTATAATTCGCTCAGGTAGCGAGATTAGGGCATTTACAGGAGGAGAAGCTCCAAGATAGTATCGCCATTTTCTTTCCCATAATACTCTGATTATAAGGGAAATACCTTCCACGCCAATAACACTGAGCTCTGTTTCACATTTGCCTACAGCTTCGACGTCCATGACACTTTTCTTTAAGCGGTTAACTGCTTCGAAGATGGCACAACATCGAAAGTAAGGGTTGTGTTTTAACTATGACAAAACATTCCATGCTAGTCATAAATGCAAATCTCATTTCTTTATTTTCATCGTGGATAACAATGAGCCACCATTACCAGAATCAGAGACACCACCGATGATTAACTCTGTCACTGAGTCCTTATGCCTAACTAGACCATCCTCGACCCAAATATGCTTAAAATCTTTAGTAGGCCACACGATTCATTAGACTCTGCGTATCCAGCCCATATTGGTAAGCAACCATTTTATGTCTTGGTGGATAGTGGTAGCACACATAATTTTGTGCAGGTCCAAATGGCTAAATTTTTGCAACGGCCCACCGTCCAAACTCAAACCCTCAAGGTACTAATGGGTAATGGCGAGGAATTATCATGTATGTAAGCTTGATTACAACATCTTATTCAGATCCAAAGTCACACATTCTACGTGGATTTATTGGTTTTACCTTTATGTGGGGCTGATATCGTTTTAAGGATCCAATGGCTAAAACAATTAGGCTAAGTAGTGACTGATTATGATAAACTCACTATACGGTTTATTTGTAAAGGCCAATTAGTCGAATTAAAAGGCACTCCTTTTACCAAGCCCATTGATATCTCAGCCAACCAAATAAAGCAGTGCATCAAAACGAACTAGCTTTCGGGTTATTTCCATTTAGCATTAGTCAACCCAGATCCAACTTCTTCGAATCTCCTTCCTCGGCATCCAAACTCATCGATAATGGCTCTTTTACGTAAGTTAACCTTTGTTTCAGAATCCGACAACACTTTCGTCAAAGAAAGACACTGATCGCACCATTCACTTGCTTCCTTCGGCGGCGCCAGTCAATGTTAAACCTTATCGCTATCCCTACTTTTAGAAGCAGGGGATTGAAACACAAGTCCAAAGAATGCTCGCTTCCTGTGTCATTCAGCCTAGCCAAAGTCTGTTTTCTTCGCCAGTTCTTCTCGTAAAAAAAAGAAGGTATGTGGTGCTGTTGTGTTGATTATAGGGTGTCGAATGCTATCACTGTCAATGACCATTTTTTTATTCCCACAATCAATGAATTGGTTGACAAATTGGGCACTACTTCCTGGTTTTCCAAGCTTGATCTGCTTCAAGGCTACCATTAAATTTGCATGCGTGCGAACGATATTTCCAAAACGGCTTTTCGAACATATGACAACCATTTTGAGTTTCGCATTATGCCATTTGGCCTAAGCAACGCGTTGTCGACATTCCAATCTATGATGAATTCATTGTTTCAGCAATTTCTCTGTCGTTTTATCATCGTATTCTATATTTTAGTGTTTAATCAAACATTTCATGATCACTTATACTATCTTGAGCAAACTTTTTGCACTTTAACAGGGGAAATTTTATGTCGATGGGTCCAAATGTTCCTTTGCTACTCAGAGGATCAATTACTTGGGGCATATTGTTACACCTCAAGGGATGGCACCTGATACTTCAAAAGTCAAGCCATATTGCAATGGCTAACTCCAGCTTCAGTGAAGGTACTTTGCGGATTCTGAAGCCTCACTAGTTTTTATAGTCATTTCCTTAAGGATTATGCAATGATTGCTTCCGCCATGACAGAACTCCTTAACAAAAATAACTTTCACTAATCTTCATCGACACTGTTGGCCTTTGATACTCTAAGACTGTAGTGACTCAAGCCTTTGTCCTACAACTTCCAAATTTTCTTTGACATTCGTTGTGCAAACGAATGCCTCTAGTGTAAGGATGAGTGCTGTATTATCTCAAGACTCACGCTCTATTGCCTACTTTAGCAAGCTTTTTTATCCTCGCATATTGTGCGCTTTAACCTACATTCATGAATTACAAGCCATGACCACGACTGTAAAAAAATGGAGTCAATATTTGTTAGGGTGTCATTTCATTCTACATAATGATCACAAGACCCTTAAATAACTTATAACACATGTTATTCAAACCACTGGACATCAATATTACTTAGTGAAACTCCTGGGTTGTATTATGACATTAAGTATTGTCCAGGATCTCTTAACTGTGTGGCCTATGCGTTATCCATAGCATATGAGATTGATGGTGCTGATTAGGCACCTGCCACTTTGGGTTAAGTTTTCTATTCACTATTCCTCAGTTTGAATTTTTGGCACAATTGAAATTGGAACTCCAGAGTCACCCTAAGTTCAAGTCTCTGCTTCAAGCAATTCAATCTAACCCAGGTGATTACCTCGATTATGCCTTAAACAAGGACTTCATTTTTTTCAAATGCATCATTTAGCTTCCTTCAGACTCATCCTTCAAAACGCTCATTCTTCAAAAGTTTCATGCTTCCCAATTGGGTGGTCACACTGGTATCATTAAGACTCTCAGTCATTTATGTGCAAATTTTTATTGGGAAGGCATGCTCTCCTATGCCTAACAATTTGTGTAGCAATACCCTGATTGTTAATACACCAAGTATTCAACGCATAAACCCTCTGGGTTACTACAACTCTTACCAGTACCATAATAAGTGTGGGAGGATTTATCACTACTTTATCACTTGACTGCCCAATTACAAGGGTCACACTGTCATCTTGGTTGTCGTCGACCTTTTTCCAAAGCTGCTCACCTTGGCCTTTTCCCACCAATTTCATTATGTTTAAAGTTACCCAGTTGCTCATCTCGTTAATTTGTCACCTTCATGAGTTATTAAAGAGCTTGGTGTTTGATCATAATCCTATTTTCTTGAGTAAATTTTGGCGTTACATGTTTAAATTTAGTGGTGCCAAATTAAGGATGTCAACGGCATACCACTCATAATCTGATGGTCAGACTGAGGTGATCAATATCGTGATTCAACAATACCTGCAAGTATTTGTTCATCAATGACCAACGTAGTGGGATGCCTATGTGCCACATGTTAAGTGGTGTTAGAACACTATTGCGCACTTTGCCTCTGGGTTCTCGCCTTTTCAGGTAATGTATGGATGACAACCTTCAGCAATCCCCACTTACATTAGTGGAAGTTCATCTAATGACGATGTCAGTCAGTTACTTGGTGATCATGACGAAATGATGTAGCTATTGCAGAAGAATATGTTAAAGGCCTAAAACCACATGAATGAGGTGGCTGACCAAAAACGCAAGGCAAAAACATATGCCGTGGGAGGATAATTGTATGTAAAACTGCATCCTCATCCTCATCGTCATACTTCACTTTTGGGAAGTGTCATCCCTAAGCTTGCTATATGTTATTATGGTTCATTCAAAGTAGTTAAGCACATTGGACCAGTCGCTTATCATTTAACACGTCCTCCCATTTCAAATATTCATTTTGTTTTCCACATTTCGTTATTGAAACCTCATTATGGCCTGGTACCGGCAACTCCTGCGACCTTACCTTTATCCTCTCTTGGCAATCGACCTATTGTGCAACCATTGTGCATTGTAAGTCATAAATGGGACAGCTCAACATCTCCTGCTCAGCTTACAACCTTGGTCCAGTGTGAAGGTTTATCTCCCGATGACTCTTATTGGAAGGACTGGGAGGTAATCTCGTAATAATATCACCTTGAGGACAAGGTGATTTTTTATGGGTGTGAGGATGATTGTCACAAAGTGACGACTGAAAAATGCAAGTCGTGACCTTAGGGTGATAAAAGGAAAAAAACACATAGATTAAAATAATGGAGTCGCCACCAATTAATTAGAAGGATAATTAAGATCCTTTAAAAAAAACTAAACACTATCTCTTGAAACCAGGAAAATGGTTCTGGAGTATAATTACGAGTGAGAAAGGTGTTAGGCACCCCACAATGTCCACCTTAAATATGGTTACCCTAAATTATTTATGCTTAAATTTAATTTAATTACTCCTTTTTGTTAATACAATAAAAAAAAAGATAAAGGATGAAAGAACTAGACATATCTCACTAAGTGCCTACGTACCTCAATAGAGATCAAGGTCTACGTAATTCGAGAATAAATTGATGGATTTGACTATGTGAGATGAATGATCTCTTTACTAGCATGAAGTTTTAGACAATGCGAAAGTACCAAGTCCTCACCCAAAGTCAAAGGAAATGGCTAATGCAGAGGTATTAAATCCTTATCCAAAGCCAAGAAAAGTCAATGCGAGGGAATGGAATCCCCATCCAAAGCCAATGGACAATGCGGAGGCACCTAGAGAAGCTAAGAAATAATCTAGTCATGCAAAGCACTAAGTCCTCACCTAAAGCTAATAAGAAATCTGAACAAATCGTTGAATCAAATCCCCTCTTAAATGACGTTGCTGAGGGAAAGAGAATGAGGATTCTCGTTGAGTTTCCTTTTCCATGGGAAAATCAAGGAGCTACTCGTGCTGGAGATTAAGGGAATGAGTTGCTAGGCATGAAGGAAAAGGAAAGAAAATCAAATGAGGGATATAAGGGAGTGGCCAGCTACAACATGAAATCAATGAGGGAATTAAGGAATGGGCGGCTAGGGTTTGAATGAGAAGAAACCCTGAAGGGTTAGGTTGGGTTTATTTAATGGACCGTGTTATATGTTTTGGGTGCTGGGCTAGGGCTGATGGATTAAGTAGAGGGGAGAATTGCATGGCTTATTAGTTGAAATGGGCCAAAAAGAAAAGAAAAGGGAATGGGTAATTTCTTTTTGTATTTCTATCTTTTATCTTTTTGTATTCTTCTCTTTAACTAAAATACTAATTATTATTTTTTGAGTTTTATATTTTACATTTTTGTGTTTGATTTTTTATTTTCTTCTTCTTGTTATTGTTTTGCAATTTATTATTATTATCATTTCTTATCATTATTTTTTTATTTAAAAATTAAAAAAATGCTGGACAAAATATGGTGTATGTAATGATACAGAGGAGGGGAGCAGATCAATTATTGAGGAACTCAAACGAGTGAGCAGGAAGCCTAAGCATTGGGAAGACTATGCGCATTAGTGCAAGAGTTGGGTGTTAATGCGTATTAGTTGCATTGTTAATTGTTGATTGTTAGAATTAGTTGTATGGTAGTTAGGCAGTTAGTCTGTTCAATTGCAGTGTTTAGAGAGTAGCATATAAAGGATGTACTGTCCAAATCAATACATAAGAAAGAACATTTCCAAATTCCTCATCTCTTTCTAGTCTCTTCTCTGTAACTTTTCTCCTCTTCTGCAACTCTTCCTTGTTCATATCACTTTACGACTCACTTCAATATTACTCATTCTATTACAAGAACATAAAACAGCCCTGCATGTGCATTGAGCACCATGCAACTGAAATTGTTGTGAATTGGAGAGATACAGACTATAAATGTTAAGAAGGGAAATCATTCCTATCTAGCTTTTAGCTCTTTTACATTTGAAAATGGCAAATGCTAAAGTTTTGATTTTAGACCTTTCCTTCCATGAATCTCCAATGCATCATAGTGACCAAAGCCATGGTAGAGAACTGAGGTTGGATTTTTCTGGCCGTATTCTTGGTCATACTCAGCAATAGATATCAAGCCACCTGCATCTCCATCATACATGAACACTATGATTGGCATCCTGCAGAATAGGCCTCCTATCCTATCAGTTCACCATCCAAAACTGTACCACAAGTGTCTGTATAAAGGTAAAATCACTTACTGCAGAACATGCGAAGCCATGAATAGTTCAGGCTCACCTCCCCACACGAGACTTCCTTATTTGTGAAACATATGTGTCAAAATCACCTTCAACAAACCTGCAGATGTTAACAACCATATCTTTGTCCATTAGTAACAATCATTCTTTATGACAACAACAGGATCAGTTAGTTTCCTAGCTAAGATCAGTCTCATGCTGTCATGCAGGCGAAACGGATGTATATTCATATTATGATTGACATTTTAAAACATTGTTCGGATGTATAACCATCCAGAAGCTGATGCATGGCTTCGATCATATTATATAACATGCTTTCTTCAATGTAACTATCGTTTTTCTAGTAATTTGTGTATATAAGTGCGTAAGTGTTAGAGAGAAACAAAGTGATTGAAAGGTACCTAGCTTTGATAAACAAGAAATGTCATTCCATTTGATGAAATCACCAGAATGTATAGGATATCCAATTAGGAAACTCACCATTCTGTCTCTTCCCTCCTTTTGATAAACTCATCAGCAACCTGAAAGATATAACGAAATAAAAAAACAAGATCATTATCGGCTGCAAAATTTAGAAAGGGGATGGCATTTGCAAGTAGCGGGAAAGAAGAATTTGATTTTGTCAAAATCAAGACTGATTTTTGATATTATTTGAAATAGGCCAAAAAGCATTCAGCAGTAAATATGAACTAATGAAATTAAATAAAACCATAGTGGATATTGTGCCTTCAATTCTCTCATGCATTCTTTTTCCCCGAGCGGGTGGTTCCAAGATTATTAGCATGACGCTTAAAGAGATTAAAACATACTCTGGCCCGCCACTCATCTGCTAGCTCTCTCTGAAGGCGTTCTCTAGGAGGAGGTTTTCCAGACCTCAAACAAGCCCCATGAGCAACAGAGCGGAATAAGCATCTTCCACCTCCAGGTATTCCTGTACATCATGGAAAGTTATCATCACAGATACAGTGAATACAAACAATGTCCAAGTTCATATCTGAATAGACTATGTACACGTATGTATGTCATGAATAATAGACCAAGTTAACCGTTGGCAGAATGTGCAGCTTACCAATTACTGAATAGTCAGTGTAAACTTCCTTTCCATGTGAGAATTTAGGACATGACTCATTGCGATTAACCTTCTTATTCTCATTTTCACAATCTGCCTCAGCATGTGCAGGCTTAGAACTTGAATTAAAGTTACGTACAAGTAATCCAAAAATCAAGCCAGCTGATGTACATCTAGGTGGCCAAGTTATTGGTCCCATAGTACACTTAACTTTGGGAAGCCTTTTTTGTGTAGGTACCAAAAGCCTCATATTCATACTTTGGCATGCCAACAAAATTTTAAGATGCCTCCTCCGAGGTCCTGCAGAAGTAAAGTATCGAATGTTGCCCCTTTGCCAGAAGCAAAACCCCAGGCAACCTCCTCGGATTGTTCGGCCCATAATAGTCAAACCAGACGATGTTGTGTAAACAGAAAGACCAGAAAGATTTATCTGTGACTGCCCAGGCCACAACTGGAAAGAACATGAACTGGGTTTTCCATGGGACCAAATACCACAGATATTGTTGCTTATCAGCAGCTGTGCACGACCTTTTAGAAAAACAGCATTTATTGAGGATAAATTAACAGGAGAGCAAACACTCATGTTTACATTGCCTGAATCACAAACAAGTCTATTCATTAGCAACTAACCAAAATAATATTCATAGGCAAAACTTATATGCCAGTAACTAAATGCCTGAAAATTTATATGGAGGCTTAATGATCCTGCTTGTCATCAACTCTAGTCGATTCACTAAATATGATATTGTGGCTTGGCTGCATGCTTTAATCCCTTCCCACCTCTCCTAAGGGGGAGTTTTGGTGGCTAATCAACTTCAGGACAAGAATAAACTGGTCTATCTTGTGGCGAAGATAATGACTTCCAGATGATAAACAACATGACATGAAACTTTAAAAACTTTTTTTGGAATCTTTTTGTTGTATTGTGTGAAGCAAAGTAAAGCATTCGGTTTTCTTATCCTCATGTTCCTTACCTCGCACTTTAGTTTAATAAATTACACTGTTAATTGTATTCCAAACTGAATCCATATAAATTAGCTTGGCATTTTAAACAAACACAATGAGAATAACAAGAAAAAAAAAATAATCCTTTAAAAATTTAACCATATTATCATTTGCAATAACAAAACAAATAGGAGATTGCCATAACAAGAACTTGAGATAACATACGAAAAAATACCTTCTAATTTTAAATCGCTCCCAGAATGTATGACAATGATATACAGAGAATTAAATGGGAAAGAGTTCTATGAGAGATAAAAAGGATGAGGGAAAGCAAAACCTGTTGAATAAACTGAAATATGAAGAGTGGCTGTGAGGAATTCTAAAGAAACAAACTAGAGAATGAAAAAGGGGAAGAAGGAGGAGAGGCTATATTTTGGAGAGGGAAAAAAGATAAAGAAGTAAATAATAATGCTTCAAATCTTCAACCTTGGGTTGACCTTCGGATTCCCACCATTTACAAAGCGCTTTGAGTTAGGGTCAACATAGGAAAAAGAAATATCTTATCTTGGCAAGCAATTTGATTTGACCAGGAGATAAAAATTAAAAAAATACATGGAGAAACTGGTGAGTCAACTTAACTAATATTGTTCATTTCAATTCACAAGGAAATTATAGACATGAAAAACTAAGAAGAAATTTGGCTTTAATTACATTTTTTGTCTTCTTAGGTTGTTAAAATTATAATTTTGATTTCCTTAATTTTTTTTAAATAATATGTCTCTAATTTCATCAAAATTATAATTTTAGTCATTTAAAATAAAATTAAGATAAATAAAATTATTTTACTATAACTTTAATGAAATTAAGGGATCAAAATTATAATTTTGATAAATTAGATGAACAAAAAATATAATTAAGCCATCTTTTTTGATATGCATTACTTAAAAGTCAATTTATTCTCTTTTCTTTACATTGTTATTTTTTAATGGTAGTTATTAATTGTTTTTTAAGCCTTATCTATATTACTTAAAAAAAGTTAATTATTTTTTATGTAATTATTAATAAATTAATGAATTATCATACTAAAATTTGTAAAGACATATATAATGAAAAGCAGCTGATATGTTGCAGTACTATTTTTAGTGCTGTAGTAATGCTGTATACCCTCCAACCTTTTTTTATTTTATTTGGGTATTAATAGATTAATTTTTATGAAATATATTTTTAAAATTTTGTTTGAAATGTTTTTATATAATTTTTTACTTAAGAAAAATAAAATTCTAAAAAAACTATTAATGAATAGTATAAAAAGTGTAAAAAAATAAAAAACATTTTAAAAAAAATATAGAGACAAAAAAATAATTAAATAATACAAAAAAAAGAGATGGAAGTATGTGTTGCATTGTTACAATACCAAAAATCATATTGTAGCATAATAACCACCATAATAAAAATAAACACGGACCTTTTTTAATAATTTAAAAATATTATAACTTAATTCAAATTTAAATGTAACCTTAACATAATTGTTAGCTTACAATCAAATAAATTAAATATCCAAAATATTATTTAAGAAAAAAGGTATGGTGGCCATTCTTCTTCAAGCAATGTTTGTTAAGAACACTACAAACCAAGCTTTTGAGTTTCCTCCCCACACGGGTCGGCTTTATAGTAATATTCTTTAGAATAATATTTTATTTATTTTTTTATTTTAAAAAATAATTTTAAAAAAATTAAAATAGAATTAAAAATTTTTTTACTTTTGACTATTTGTGATATGAAATGTTTTAATTTGTTTAATTTTCTTAAATTATTTATTAAAATAAATTATAAAAATAAAAAATAATTTTTTATTAAAGTATAACTATTCTTAAAATAATATAATAAAGTCCTGTCAATAATGCTCCAACGTGTGGATGGTGGTCGTTGGTTATGTTAGAAAGTTACGACTTTTCATCAAAGGTGGAAGAAGAATACATAGGAAGAATTAGCGGTGAATCTATAATTAAAAATAAAAATTAAATTTAGTGAAACCAAATGAAAATTAAATTTTAATGAAACCATAATATATCTTTTAAAGTATTCAGTTAAGGTAAATAGATGAAATTGCTAGTTTTATTTAATTTAAATGAAGTATGTGTATAGAATTGTATAATCAAAATATTTTTAAAAGGAGAGGGAATAATTTATTATAATATTAAAATTTTTAAGTGACATAAAAATAGGGATAACTTCCCTACCGCTCACACAAAAAATTTTATAATTTTTTTAATATTTTTTAAGTTTTTTTAAAATTTTTTAAAAATAATTAAATATTTTTTATATCATGAATTTATTTCAAAATTTTTTAAGATATTTTTATATTTTTTATAAAATTTTTTAAATTACAAATAAATAATAAAAAAATTATGAATAAATAGTAATAAAAATGTAAAAAAATTTAAAAAAGATTAAAAACGTTTTAAAAAATTTTAAAAAAATATATAAAATAAAAAATACTTAATTATTTTTAAAAAGTAAAAAAAAATTTTAAAAAAACTTAAAAATTACAAAAAGTAAAAAAAAAATATTGATGGGGTGTAGAATAGTATTTCTCCATAAAAATATATTTAAATATAAATATTTCTTACATATATGTCTATTTATATTATTTTATATAACTTCAGAAATTTTTTATATGAGTCCCCCAAAAAAATAATAGCTATCCCATAAAAATAACAGTGAGCAAAAAAGGAATTAATTAATTTTAATTTTTTTAAATAATGAGACAATAATTTTTCAAATATTTTGATATTTTGATTTGAATTAATAATTAAATCATAAAAACTTTAAAATTTTTATTTTTGTACGTTGTAAAAGTAATAAAATACATATAAAAAAAAGCACTGCATGGTGCATACTGCATAGCATATAAATTACTATAATATTTATAATAAAAATAAAATGTTCTTTTATATACAATTTAAAAATTAACAATATTATGAAAATTTTTATATGAAGAGTATATAAGAAAATTGAGTATAATATCAAAACAAAATTGATTAGATCAGGGTGGATCACGGAGGTTATTGTTAATAGAAAAAGAGAAAGGATGCGCCGGGAACTAGTCTTACTAAAAACCGCCTTGGGTAAAAGCTCAAATTCCAGTTTTGAATTTGGGATTGTCGCAGTTAACAAAGGTTACTCTCCCTCCACTTTTTTTTTTAGAAACCCTAATTGGTACCTGCTTCTCTTCTCCTCCTCCTTATTACATGGGTTGGATCTTGCTTTTTTGGCTTATAATTTGTTTCCCTCTCAACATTGCCCTTCTCGCCTCAACTTTTTACCAGGTATTTACTTTAATTTCCACTTCTCTCTTCCCGCTCCCCCTCTTTCTTTCTTTTTTGCTTTTTCCCGGAAGCATAATTTTATATGCCAATGTAATTGTAAAGGGAGGATTCACATTGATTCTTTTTAAGTTCAATAAATCTAACTTCCGATTTTTTTTTTTTAAGGTTTTGATCTTAACGGACTTGGAAGCTGACTATGTCAACCCCTATGATGCTTCATCTCGGATTAATTACTTCGTCCTTCCTGAGTTTATTGGGCAGGGACTACTATGCGCTCTCTTCCTCTTCACAGGGCACTGGGTCATGTTTTTTATCACAGTTCCTGTTACTTGCTTTCATGTGATGCTGTAAGTATGATTTTTTTTATAAAGAAATATCAAATATGCATATTTTATGTGATGCATTTGCTTCTCTTGTCTTTGTTTTGTAAGGATGCCATACTTTCCCATTTGGTTTTTAGTGTTCCTTATAGTGGACATTGTACAGCCTGCAACCCACCCTTGCCTTTTGTGTAATCCCCTCTTTATTGTCATCCTTCCTCAAGATCTGGAGGTTTCTATTGAAACTGCATATGCTCAGATATTTTATTATACAATTTTTCCATTTTTCTTCTAAGTTGTTGGAACTTTCACGTTGCCAAATTAGATGGAATTATTTAAAATCTCTGTTGAGCTATTTGAAGTTAATGGGTCACTTATATGTGGTGCTAATTCACTAGGTCACGTTCTTGAGCTCCTATATTTTATTAGGCATTGCTTATTGGGAGTGTAAATGAAATGAAGTTAGCCGAATTGAACTTTAGGGAGCTAATGTTTCACATGCTTCAACTTGGACAATTAGTTCCTCAAAAGCTTCCAAGTTGTTTAATAAGCTTAATGTTAACATATTATGAATTTTAAATCAGTCTATTACTCTATTCAAAGTTAGATAGTTAAGGAACAATTTATAATCTTTACTGCCCACAAACTTTGGCTCCACTGGTTGGGCACCTGCTCCTATAAGGAGCTGTCACAGGTTTGCAGTTGGTTAGGGTTCAATTTCCACTTCTACACCATCTTCCCTTCCCACAACTGGGCGTGGTACATGTTCCCCAAAATAAGCTTCATATGCTATTTAATAATGTTGTTCTCTTTCTTGTTATTGATTAATGTTCAATACTTCATGGTTGGATGCTTCTGATTGATGGTGTGTGCAATGTTCCAAAGCTAGTTTCCTGTATGAAGATTTCCAACTTGTGAATCTATGATTAATGTTGACTATAGGTGGTTGGCATATGAATATTGAAATCTGAAAAGGAAATTACAATGATGAGAAATTGAGTTAAAATGAACTATGAGAGTTAGGAAAATTGAGGGGGGGGGGGGGTGAATTGGTATTTTAAAATTTCAGGTCAAGTTAATATTAGTTGGACAATCTTAAGCTAAATGTATAAATGAAGTACAGAGGTTTTGAAAGAATAGTCATACAAAACAGTTTTAGTTAGTTGAAGGTTTTTAGTTGCCTGAAAATACTTTTAGGTACCTGAAAATATTTTTCAGGATTTAGGTACCTAAAACTTGTTTTAGTCACCTGAAAGCTATTTTAGTGACTTACTGGAAGATTTTCAGATTTAACAAAGTTTTGAAAATGATAACCAATCAAAGAGAAAATGTAGGAAAAATAACACAAGAGATTTATACTGGTTCAACTCACATTGTGTGAATCTACATCCAGTCCCCTTGGCACCCAAGGGATTTTTCCACTAATCTCAAATCAGATTATAACCTAGTTTTCCCTGATTACTAGCAATAGGTGGTTTTCCTTGCTCACCACAAATAAGTTGGTTTTCCTAAACGCTCACCAACAACGTTAACAGTGGTTATACCCCAAACCACAAAATACAACTTCAAAAAGAAAAGTGAGATGATCTGGTACTCTCTAGGAAGAGCAAATACATTCAGATAGGCAAACTCAGATTTTTCTAAGAAGAATATCTCTTTGAATAATGAAAAAAAAAAATCAGATGAATGAAGAATATTTTCATTTCAGCAGCTCACTCTCAGAAGATTTAGGGATGAAGCACAATGAGAGGGAAAAGAGTTTCACTCTTGGTTCTTCAATACTTCAACCATCTTTCAGCTTCTCTATTTATCCGCGTTCTCTTCTTCTAGCCGTTGGAAGGCATATATTCTTTTTCTAGATATTGCGTGATTTGCATAGTCAGGTGTAGTAGGCTTCAGGACTTGATATTGTGAATCCTTTTTGTAAGCAGATGAAATCTTTCCATATCCGTGTAGCTTCTTCATCTTTCTTCTGTAAGAATACCATATACCAGCCAAAAGTAATCTGAGTGCTGCGTCTTGGCTTCATAAAGGATTATGCTTTAGTTTGAATTCTTTTTTTGCGTTTTCCAATAGTGGTGATGTGTCTCTTTGTAAGTGACTCTTGAAAAAGTTGAGGTGACATAAAGAAGTGTTTTTGTCTTCTTGTACATTAATTCCTTTCACATCTTTGTCATAGCATTAAATGCTTATCTTGTAATTTACTCAATTGAATTTTTTTTACCATAAAGGGTTCTCACGTGACCATATCTTTTAAGTCTTGCAATACTTTTGCTCTGGAAGATTTCATGTTGGTAAAATGCAAAGTGAGCTCTTTTCACTTTTCAATACAGAGATGAGATGGCATGCCTTTATCTGATTTCTACGTGGCATTGCATGAGTATCTGATAGTTAAATGAGAAAAAAATTATGAGTGTAATATATTTCTTCTTTATTCAATTTGTTATTTGTTTAAACATCATTAAAAAATGTTTAGTGAAATTAGGGTTGTGAAACCATTGAGCTAACAAACTATTATAAGCACATTTTTTGTTTGTTACCTCCATATAGATTTAGCCTGTGAACTCTACTTAACCTTGTCATGATTGTTTTTTTTCAATAATTTAGGTATGTGAAACGGCAGCATCTCCTTGATGTCACTGAAGTGTTTAGGGTACTTAATGCTGAGAAGAAATACCGGATAGCCAAGCTTGCTTTGTACTTATCAGTCCTTCTCATCACTGTCTTCAGGTCTGTCATACCTTTAAAATAGCATATGCTTATCTCTTGTACTCTGGCAGTTTGGCTTGTACATTCATACTGTTTACTTTAATGTGTACTTCTTTTTCTAATTAAGGTCTTCCAGTAGGACTCTTACTGCAGGATGACTATTAATTTAAAATTCCAAGTTTGAGGAATTAGACATCTAGGCTGCTATTTAATATTTATAATTCTAGGAAAATGTCTGTAAGGTTCCTGAGTGTGTAATCTGCACTGTTCTGTGGTATATTAGCATTTCATCTCGCGAGTTAATTAATGTTTGAGACTCTTAGTTGCCATGGCTTTAGAGACTTTTAGAATCATGATGCATGATTGTTCTTGACTGGTCCTACTTCTGGGCCATTTTTATTTTTCCCTACTGTTTTTGTTTTCCTATATCAACGTAAATAAGTGAAGTTCTTGCATGTCACCTTCCTTTTGCGGTACCTTTAACTATTGAAGATGTAATTGTCTTTATATCATACATATGTATAAGCATTAAGCATACATCTATGCACAAGAACACATGGGTGCATCTCTCTACATGCATTTTATAATCGCTAAAAGTTAAAATATCTTGTCCTCTAAATCTTTGAATAAATACAGCACGTGAAAATGCTAGTTAAAGATTTATTTCATTAAAACAAATTACAAGTTTACTGCATATTAATGAAATCTTATTTTTTTAAGTATAATTATGTAATTAACATATTTCTGTTCATTAAATTGTTCTGCAAAAATGGCTTCCACAAACTTAAATGTGAGTTGTTCAGCTTCACTGATTTTTTTTTTTACCAGATTGAATTGACAAGAATTTGTACCTTTATTTCATGGAAATGCTATCCCATCTTTCTTGTGATCATGTCCTATACAGTAATTGTCACATGCTCTCTGTGAATTGACATCATTCTACTACTTTTGTATCATTGCATATGTGGTCCTTAATAGAAGAATTACCCCCCGTTCATTGTTAGCACCAAGTCTTAAGCTTAATTTACTTAAAGAAAGGAAAAATGTCCTTCTACATGTCTACATGGTTAGGATTCTTACTATACCAGGCCAATTTAATTTAGATTAAGAGATCAACTTTGTTATCTTAGAATCTGCAGTTTATATTAGACACTTGAAGTACACATTGATTAAAACCTAAAGCATATTATAAAATATGAATAATATTTGTCTCTTTTAGCTTTTGTTTTCTTGTTTATTCTTAAATGAGTGAATATAATCATGATTTGAGAGAAAGAGGCCACAGACTGAGTGAAGAAATTATGTAAAACTTTAAAGGACTGGATGCAAGATGCAGAACGTGTTAATGATTTTGAAAAAGTTTATGCTGCTGACATTAGTGGCATGTATGAAAGAAGAGTTGCAGTGTGCCTTGGTTTTGAACATGTAGAGGTGCACCTAGCCTTGCCTCTAGGATCTGCTATAATGTCAACATACAACTTTAATATTAAAGCTAGTCTAGCATTACACTTTCCTGCTTCTTGTTGATTAATATATCAGAGCTAAGTGTTTCATATTAATAAACGGAGAAAGAACAATTAAGTGATATTCAATGATGCACCTAAAAAATTGTGTCATTGATATTCATATGCTATATGAGAAAAGTTGAATGTGGAAGCATAACCAAGAGCAAATTTTAGTACTTAGTTTTTAGTCAGTGCAGATTAATTAAGTCATATGAAGTAATCTATATGGGGGCCTAACCATTAGTCAAGTCACTATATAGGCTGGCAGTGACGGTGGAGATTGGGGAGGGGATGGGGGGGTGGATTTCTTAGTCTGGGCCTCAAGACCTGCCATCATGGGGCAGGGTTGGTGGAAATGTGGATCCTTGAGCATATTCCTGAAATTTACTGCTAAATTCATACCAATAGTTGGTATCTCATGATTGTGAATTTGTGGATTATTGTATAGACTGCAAAGATGCATATTGGAGGCTGCAATTCATCATGTATGGGATACAATTGGGAACTCGTGGAGTACATGCATACACATTTTAGAGTGAAAACCTTTGAATACTAGATGCATGGCAAAGTTGTATTAATATGATCTTATATTTTTGTTGTTGGTCATACGTATGCCTACTATTATAATGGAAAACGAGAAAGCATTGAAATGATCAAAACAACGATTATTTTAACTTTGCCTTTGGTTTAGTGTATGTGTATCCCACTTTTTCTATATCCTTAATTTTGGCGTTTCCTGGATCTCTGCATTTGTCTCTTTTCGTATATGTCCTAGTGTGTGCTTCATATATCATTAGCAGACTTGAAGTCAACGATGCTTTTCCCACTTTTAGAGGGAGAGGAGGAAGACTTGGTTTCCCATTTCTTGTTGAAATGAATATTTTATTAGCAAAAAAAAAAGGTCACGTATGCTTGCATCAACATTGCTCTATCTATCTTTCATGAATATGTTTTCTCTCTAAACATCTTTTTTCTTATAAACCATTCGAGAATATGGAATGCCATAGAAGGCATATGTCCTCTAGCATTCTTGCCATTCAAATTTGAATATTTTTCCTCCGTTACTTCTAGCATTTCCTTTCCATGGAAAAATAAGAACGGCTATTTTTCTCCTTGTATCTGATTAATTCTATGATTGTTCTTGTGAAGAAGATTCATCATGGCTAGCTATTCATCACTCCAAATAATCTGTAAGGTCAACTTTTCTGCCATCTTTATATTTGCAGGATTACATTAATCGGTGTCTACTATTTAGGTCTTGAGGACGACTGACGCAACTTTTGGTAAGCCACTACTTGAGCAATACAGCAACCATTGTAAGTTGCTCCTTTTTGTTTTTCAGGGTCCCTTCTTTTTTGCGGGAATTTTCGATTCAATCTGTACTATTATTTAGAAGTCAACAGCTCACAGGAAAGAAATGTTAGACTCAAGTTTGAATGATTATTGCCAACTTGAGTATAACCATTGTTTGAATGATTATCTGTTTAGTGTGCTTCCTTTGTAAATGCATGTCAACTGACTTCTATGGTTAGTTATAAAAAAGAGATGATTAAAGCGTAGATATTTGGATGTTTAAAGTGTAGTTGCTCTTCTTCACGGGAACATTTATTTTTTCTTGAGTCAGATTATTTCCGGAGAATGTTATAACATGTCAGAAACACCTTTTGCAGATTTTGCATGAACTCTGCTAATTAATTAACAAGAGCTCTTTTATAGCTATCGCTTCCCCAATGCTTGTTTGCTTGTTTAATGGCTAAATCCCATTTCCAAGGAAAAGTGTACCGCGTCCAACCATGGGTTGACCAGTTTGAGGTAAAAAGTCTGAGCTTTACTCATTATTTGCTCTCGGGTTTGAACCTCGTGTAAGTTCGTAAAAGGGACAAAATCACATCGAAATCTATTCCAGAAATAGGTGCACTTGAAGGCAAGGCACATGGGTCTTTGCTGGTTAGACTAGGCTATTTAAGCCCGAGATAGCTTCCTAGAAGTAGGACTTTGGGTTTTTTTTGGGGGTGTTTATCAGGCCGCTTGATTAACAAATCTTGATGTATATGGGGGCCCAAGTAGTCAACACTGAATTTAAGTGAAACAGAGACACCGTTAAGCGTTATTTTGGGGAATTAAGCTACCGTTTCTTCTAATTTGTTTTTTTTCTTCTTTTTTTATTTTTTTTGTTTATAATATTTATTTGTTTTTTATTTATAATATTTTTTTGAAAATTTTTAAGATGTTTTTATATTTTTTTAAATTTTTTTTTGCTTTTTCTTCATAATTATTACTTTTTAAAAATATATTATTTTTTTTAATTTTTTAAAATTATAATTAATTTATTATTATTAAAAAAAAAATTTTTTATAAATTTTTTTTAATTCCCCTACCGCCTCAAATGGGGGCGGGCATGGGAGTAATCACCTTCCTATTAACTAGCACTTTCATTAAGCTATCTAGTGGCTTATATACGTGTTTAGTATATTTATAAGTGTTTGATATATTAAAATATTTTGGATACTTAAATATATAATATTTAAAATTCTCTTAATAATTAAAAGTTATGTAAACATATAATTGGTATTTTAAAAATAAAGAAAATTTTAAAATTTTAAATTCATGTTTTTTTTGAATAATGAGATATTACAAATAAAAGGCTATGTCTTGAAGCATTCGGATTTAGGAATGTAATACGACAATGTATTAAATGTTTTTTTATTAATTACAAATAGCAAAGACTAAATTTTTGTGTTAATATTACATGTAATTTTCTTAATATTTATTGTTAAAATGTAGTAACCCCCTCTCGTTGTGGAGTGAATAAAAGCAGACGATTATAAATTTATAATAATTTATTGAGATATGATATAAAACACCTTTTGTCAACAACAAAAAAAGAGAAAGATATATAACACTTGATTTATAATAATTTCACCCACATGCCCTTAATGAAAAATATTATAATAGGCATTAAAGTGGAGCAGTAGAAACGATATTAGAAGGCTGAAGGACAAAAACATAGAAACTGAATCCAAAGGGGCTCTATACTGTTGAGAAAATGATTTAAGATATAGAAGTTATAAAAATATTAGAGGAGTGAGGCAACAAAACTGAGAAAATGTAATATAAAGTTCATCAAGTAGACAACACACATTGACTCTCTTACTCCAACCAATTATGTTAAGACTTGCAAGATATGTGTGGTTGGTTGGAGAGCAAAAGAGAGGCAGTGAGTGATCCATGAAAATGACCACTGTGGCCTGTGGGTGTGGGCTCCCTCTCATCTCTCCATTAAGTCTCTACTCCACCCCCGACATACTCTACGCAGCTTCACAACACTCTAATAATTCATGCTTCCCCTCAAACTACTTTCTCTTTCTCTCTTCACTAATTCTTTTATGACAAATACTAGTCTTATAAATATAACATTCACAAATCTTACAAATTTATTATGTTTTATATTAGAAAAAAATTAAAGTTTAATACAATAATATAAAATAAAATAAAGCCAATTTGTGAAATTTATAAAATAAAAATATGAGAGAATAGCGTTACTTTTTATTTTTAAGCACTTCCTCTGTGTTTCTGGTCCTACGCAATTCCTGGCTGACGTTTGCCAACTTGTTCGGTCGTTTTCGGGCCCTTGGGCTTTATCTCTCTGTTTTTGTCTGTGGGCCCATATCTTGATACAGCAAGCCGCTACCAGTCATATTCAGCTGGGCCCACCATCAGTACAGCATCTAACTGTCTCAGATCCTGGTCATTGATTGAGGGCTTTTCCGTCAAATTGAAACCCTTCAAGCTGTCTTTTGCTGTTGGGAAAACTAGCTTTAATAGTGGAGAGATCGTATTCCTATTTCCATTTGTACTATGAATTTAAAGAAAAAAAGGAATTGTTTAAGTCTTCAGACTCTTCACAGATAAGCTGCAGGTAAAGTAAGAGAATTCATGAATGATTTTAAGTAATAAATAAAATATGAGGGGTGCTGTGTGTTTACTTTGGATGATACAGTTTTGATTCCTAGGCTTTCCACTAATCACTAGTCATCCAAAACTTGTCTTATTCTTAATTTCCATCACCCTCGCACTGGAGCTTCACAAGTTTTCATTGAAGGAAAAAAAATCATTAATATAAGTATATTAATAGGTAATAATTAAAAACCTAAAATAATTAAATATAATGCGTAATATATAAATTAAAGTGTTTATTTTATTATTATTATAAATATTTCTTTGTTGCAAAAGAGAGTAACAAATCTTAATTAAAGACTTAAGGTTTTCTTTTAAAAAATTAATTTGAAGCTAAATTATGGTATTTTAATATTTAAATAACAAATAATACATCATATTAAACAAAAATTACAATCTTTGGAAAGGTTATAGTCATTGGCGGATCTCCTTGGTGACAGAGGGGATGACAACGGCAAAAAAATTTTCATGTAAATTTATTTTTAAAATTATTTATTTGCTTCCAAAATTGTTTTTATGTAATTAATTTTTTTAAAAACAATTTTTTCCCTTTAAAATTTTTATATTATTTTTTTTATTTTAAAAATATATTATTTAATTTTATAAATGAATCGCTCATATATAAATACATATTATTTTATTTCCTTAGTATTATTTTTATTTCCATCAACTTGTTTCATTACCTCACATAACTGAACTTTGTTTTATTTCTTTGATATTATACAATCTGCACCATGAGTAGAAGCTCTTTCCTTTAACAATTTCACACTTTCATTTATCATATCACTCTCAGAAACCAAAGACTCAGTCTACTCCCTCATATCTAATAGGATCCTTTACTTAATACAAAGTTGAAATAATATTTTGTTTTAGTTCCTTATAATGATTTAAACAAGTTGATAAAATATTTTGCCTCCTCTAATAATTTTGTTCAAGATTTGTCACAGGATACAGTTCCCCAAAGCACAACAACCCTCCGCCCATGCTTTAGCGAGGATATATGAACTATTGGTGCCTCTTAATGTAATTTTAGTGTAGAACATTTGAGTTTGATGTTACT